>JAFMSR010002730.1:0-21015 GCA_022818135.1 Saxidomus purpurata | reverse complement strand
AGTGATTTAATGTCTTTCTTACAATCATGAAACCTGTATTCAATTTGAATGGTAATATCACTTTTAGCATGGAACTTGAAGTACAAGAATGAATATTCGTCTTAAAGAAGTATCAAAGTCCTTCATTTAATGAAATATCTTTATTAAAAAAAACGTAACACTTAAATTGCATTTTTGTCTATTGATTTATAATATATCTCACATTCTGTGAAGGTCCGCGATCACTTTGTATGTTTCAATTATTTCTAAGAAATATTACCATCAAAATTGTATGTGACTTGTACAAAAGCTGTCATGACGTTATGTCATAGTTTTCAGTGATACTGCAAAGAATATGAAATACATTCAGATAATGTTTTTTTCCGGAATTCAGTGTTAATAAGGAAAAACAAAATCTCGAGTTGAAACATTTTTAAGATTGAAAAACCAGGGTGATCCTGGGGCTTTAACCAGAGTGAAAAGCAAGTAAATTAAGTCTTTAAAGTTTCATTTATTAACACATGGCTTGCTGTTGTGTGAATTGTTTGTGCTTGAGCAGGGTTATAGACTTTATTACATGGGTTTGGTATGAGTGTGTATATTTTCATCACTTATTTCGTGATAAACAATTCTTTAAGATGTAATCAAGAACATTTTGTATGAAAACTGGAAGTGGTTCAGAAAGTGAACCTACATGAGATTTGAATAGCTAGGAAAATGCATTTGAAAGTACAGTAAAACCTGCCTTTTATCCAGCGCCTGAATGTTACAGAAAATCGCTTTAACAGGAATAGAGTCCCTTGGTCCCTATAACAAAACGTAAAACAGAAAAAAAAAATTGTTTTATCCTTAGCCTGGTTTAATCTGCATGATAAAGTGGTTCTTATGTGTTACTGTTAATAAGAAGAGTCTACAGATAATAAATACTTTATATATATCACAATTTACGGGCAGTTTACAGGTCTTAAAATTATTTTTATTCCACATCTCAGCTGAAATTCTCTTTTTTAAAGTTACAGGCTGATCTATTTTCCCATATACAGTGAAGAGATAACTGAATATTGATGATATTAACTTTATTCCTTTTTATGCTTTTGTACTTTAATTTGATAAACTGTACCAGAAACATGTGCAATTTACTTAGAAAATAAGTGAAAACATTATGTAGACAAAAGTATTTGTAGTTTGTGGAATAGTTTTGTTTTGTTTGCAAATTATTTATCTGTGTGAATATTTCTATATGCAGATTTTGTGTAAGAGTTTTAATTTCTTCATGGGTAGTATTTGGTTAAACAACAAAATAAAAGTTAAAAGAAAAAACCACAAATTTTTGTTGTATTATGAATTACCATGATTTATTAGACTACTAGCGCTATGAAAGAAAAGTCCAGCAGAACCATGCCATTGTGTCTATGTGTCTTTTGACCATCTGTTCATAAACATTTCCTTGGCAACACTGTTCAGGACACAGTTTTCATTTGACTTCCATGAAACGTGCTCAGAATGCTGCCTGCAACTTGTGGAAGATATTTATTGTGTTTTGGGTCTGAGGGTCAAAGGTCAAGGTCACAGTGATCTCCAATAGCATTTCCTTAATAACACCCTACATGTCACAATTTTCATTCAACTTCCATCAATCTTGCTCAGAAGGTTGCCTGTTACATGCAGATAATTCCCATTTGTTTTTTTAGGTCAGTAGGCCAAATGTCAAAGTCACGGCGACTCAAACTTTGAAAGTCTTTTTCTGCTCAATATCTTGAGATCTCTATCACTAACAGTCTTCAAACTTAATAGGATGATTGGTCTTACTGAGCGATGATCCCTACTGTTTCTGAGGTTTAATGTCAAGGTCACGGTGACAAGAACTTTGAAAATCTCTTCCGCTCAATATCTTGAGATCTATATCATCCGCAGTCATCAAACGGCGTAGGATGAAAAGCTGGGACGTTAACCTTCAACTTGACAAAATCGGGGATCATCTAGATCCCCCATTTTTTCGAGTCGAAGGTTTAGGTCACAGCTTTTCCTTGATAACACAACTTGGGTCACACTTTCCATTTAACTTTGATGAAACTTGCTCAGAAGATCGCATGCAACCTGTAGATGATCCTTGTTTTTTGGGGTCAGTGGTTAAAAGGTAAAGGTCACAGTAGCCGGAACTGTGAAAATCATTTTTGTTCAATATTTTGAGATCTTGTTATCAACTACAGTCTTGAAACTTAGGACTGGCCTTACTAAGTTGATGATCTGTACTGCTTTTGAGGTCAGTGGGTCAAGATCACAGTGACCTCTGGTAGCTTTCCAAAAGAATTTCACAAAAATTACTAAGAAAAGTCAGTAGAGCGATACTGGCCCCTTTAGGCCTCTTATTTTTAATGTCCCTCGTATGTAACTAACAACTAGGATTAGAACTGGAATTGCATCACATCCCAGAAAGAAAATTGAATGTTCTATTACTAAGGAGTACAACTGTAAAAGCACATTTGATGATACTGCTCTTGGAATGAAAGTAATGAGAGTATTTAAGACAAGAGGATCATGACAAGGCAAAACCTTTGACCAATTTACATGATGATTGGGTTGTAAATGTCACCTGTTTGGCATAAACAAAGTTTTTAAATGGGTGACCTAGTTATTTGACCTCATGTTACTCATATTCATACTTGACATAAATTTCATCAAGACAATCGTACTGACAAAGTTTCATGAAGACAGAATGAAAAATGCAACCTCATACACATTCTTTTTCTACAATTTTACCCTATGACCTAGTTGACCATACATAAACCATGTTCGAACTCGACCTAGATCTTATCAAGACAATCACACTGACCATGTTTCATGAAGGTCCAATGAAAAATGCAGGCTCTATAGCATACACAAGTTTTTTCTGTGATCCCGTGACCTAGTTTTTGAATCTAGGTGACCCATTTTCGAAGTTGACATAGAGTTTATCAAGGCATTCATACTGACCAAGTTCCATGAAGATCCAATGAAAAATGCAACCTCTATTGCATACAAAAGTTTTCTTTCATTATTTGGCCGGGTGACCTAGTTTTTAACCCTAGATGACCCATATTCGAACTCAACCTAGAATTCATGAAGGTTATCATACTAAGTTTCATGAAAATCCAAAGGTTATCTACAACCTTTATTGGATACACAAGGTTTTTCTATGATTTGACCCCGTGACCTAGTTTTTGACTCATATATGACCCATATTTGAACTCGACCTAGATTTTATCAAGGTAGTCATTCTGACCAAGTTTCATGAAGATCCAGTGAAAAATACCGCTTATTTTGCATGCACAAGGTTAAGTGTGGACAGACAGACGACAGACGACGGACACCAGGCGATCACAAAATTAGAAATGTTGTTTTGAAGTACCACAGCGAAAACGAATGTATCACCTTCGCACGGCGCATGTTTGAATAATGGTAGTTTAATATGGTACTTACTTGTAGGATTTCAGTTGTAGGCAAGTATATTACATAAAGGGAGATAATTAAAAAATGGGAGTAAGCTAGAGTTATTGATCTTAATCACTGCACTTCCTCTCAATGACCATCTATCAATTTGTGAATTTCAAGTCAATTCCATATTATATTTTTCCGGGCACAACTTCATTGAATAAGTCTAACAAACAGAAGAAAAACCACACATATACATAAATATCACATACCTACTTAAATGACCTTCCTCCCAGCGTTTATTCCAACACGCGTCTCTTCGCTGACGACTGTTTTGTCTATCTAGAAATTTGTTCAGCTAGAGATACTCCATCTGAACAACCTGGAAGAGTGGAGAAGATATGGAGGATGTCCTTCAACGTGCATAAGTGTTATATCATGCATGTCACAAAGTCTCGCCAAAATCATCATGGCCAACAACATTCTCCACAACAAACCTCTGTCAACAGTGAAACAAGCCATATATTTCTGCATTAGATTTACTTCAAAATTCCCCTGGACTTCTCATGTCCACAAAATAACTAGTATAGCCAGCTAGAGCCTCGGATTTCCACTGAGCGAAACCTGAAACAAAGAGAGCAGCCGACACATCTAAAGTCAGATCTTATTTGGAGTACAGCATCTTCTCAGATAAACGATTGAAAAAAAAACTTGACAATGTACAAAGAATGGCTGTTACAAACAATTATTCAGAATAACCGGGAACTGTAACAGACATCTTAAACCAGTTAAAGCAGGATTCCTTTGAGAGAAGAAAACAGAACAATCGTCTTAGCCTCTTCTACAAAATACATGGACTTGTTGATCTAACACCATCCCAGTATATGACCCTATTTCCAACACTTGGCCTAGCCTCGAGATATATTTTTACTCGAAATGACAGGTTTTATTGTGCCACGAAAAGTAATATGATATTTATTCTATTATGGCAGTGGCTAGAGTTACGGTACCGTTTAAACTTTTCGATCTCTTAGAAGTCTTATATTTGAGTTCTTTATCTTACTATTGTTTTTTAAACTTTGATGGTTCCGATATTAGCAATTTATTAAGTATAGCCAAAATGACGCCTGTGAAACTGCCGTATCTACGACAGATAAGTTTATTCATTTATTCACGAGAAGTGGATAAATATCTAAGTTTATCATGCATGTATTAAAGCAATATACATGCCTTTTTAAACCGTAACTCTAGCCAATCCTCAAAGGAATTTTTAGATATACGGAACGTCCGTAACTCAAGACTCGGAGGCTAGAGTTAGGTACCGTAACTCTAGCCCCTGCCTTCTATTATACTGAAAAACGAAACTAAAATGTTAGTGGCTGTCATGGTTGTCTTGTAGCAATTGCCAAGACAAACAAGTGTTAGTATTATTGACGACTGCAAGCTTTCAAATGAATTCAAGGGAAAGGGTTATTGGCATTAGAAATGTTCTGAAGGCCCTGTGTCCCCAATCATTTTGATTCCAGGGGCATGACTTGAACAAGCTTACAATGACAATATTACACACAAAATATCTAAGGTCTAGATCTTATGGTTTTGAAAAAGAAGATTTTCCGGCATAAGTCTATCTAACTGAAGGGACGACTTGACGCCTCAGTGGGTAGGTCCAGTAAAAAATCTGAAAAGGCTCGTTATAACTTGCAGGGGCGGATCCAGGATTTGGTCTTAGGGGGCCGTAACTTTTTTGCCATTTGTTGGTTTTGCTCAAGCCTTATAAGACGGCAATTATGACTGTGTTTTAATTCTTTTGTTTTTAAGTAATCGAACACTAAATAGCGGTGGAGCAAGCGAGTGTATAATTAAGATGTATAATTGAATGGCAATGAACAATGTCAGGGCCCTAGCCAGAGGTTAAAATAGGGCGGGACTTTCTAGGGGGGTTCGGGGGCATGAGGGTGCCATTTCGTGCATTTTCCTGCATTTCAAACGTGTTTTTGTTACTTTTAAGATACTGATTTCGGAAACAGAAAATATAAATTTATACTCCGATATTTATGTAAGGTTGGGGAATTTTAAGGGGGCGCGCGCCGGGTGCGCCCCCCGCCCCCTCCCCCCCCTGGATCCGCTAGTGACTTGTTAATTTATGTTTGGCACAAGTAATCAACTTTGTATTCCCTAACAGAGGAACATTTAGAATATTTACTTTCTTTTTCTAAATATAGATCAGAATGATTGATTACGGATGAAATTAGGAGGTAACTCTGTTCTGCCTAAGTTACGTACATCAGTTCGATTTGTCTCTTATTTTACAAATGGTGTCCTGAGAAATAGGCTCGGTGCGTTTTACCTGTCTGCAGGTCCGTTTTCCATGGTAATTAAAGTGGAGTATATATTGACACATGTTCCAGCTATAATTAGTTTAGGACGTGCACGTTCTGCCGCCGATGTCGCAATATAATACGTCATAAATGACGTCAAAGTACGAGCATTCACTCGAAACTGGCCAAAATCGTAAGAAAACTAAGTTTTCATTGTGTAAAAATATATCAGCGCATGCACGTACCACCTTGAAATTCACGTTATGCATGTATATATATATACGCTCATTATCATGGTTCACATTGAAAATGTCTTTTTGCTACCCTAATGTGGACATATTCAACATAAGTTTCTGCCCTCAAGTGCAGCCATAATTTCATAGCAGATTTATCTACACGAATTGCTTCTTTTTTCGCATTGGAATCATATATAGAGTCTCTACCTTTCTTTTTTATTCTAGAGCAAAGTGGTCTTTTATCGACACCCGGCTTTTATCGACACATCTCCCGATTAATTGGCAATTATCTATTAACTGTCAATCAAATATTGACGATAACACTTATTATGTAATTAATGACGTCACTCGGAATTTTCCTGAATGTCTGCAACTCAAAGCACAACAACATGGCGCCATTTTTTGAAACAAGAGAAGACCACTCCTGATGGAGAAAGTGATTTTTATCATACTTACAAGGCCGATTAAGAACTGCAGGCTTGTATGACGGTTCACGCGTTCCTATTCATTTGTTTTACGGTAAATGTGTTGCATAGTTCATATCATTTTAGGCCTAGATTTCATCATAGAAACATGAACTGTGCATTATTTGTACTTGTTTCAAAAGTATAAGGGGTGTCGATAATACACCCATAAATGTGAACTGTCCGGCTATTATCGACATCACTTGGGGTAGGGGTGTACCTTGGACCCCCAATTGACACTGCCTCTACAAAAAATTATGTTTTCCTATTGAATATGTGTTTCCTGAACATTTTCTGTCTCTCTTTGACAAAAACCCATTTTACGTATATCGTATGTATATATATCTACAGGCTCTGTCCGAAATTAGGGTACTCTGTATTGTAAAAATTACCTTACTTGGTGATCTTTTTGTCGGGCCTCAATTTTGTGAGCTAAAGTTACCAAAAATCTCGTCAGTAGCTCGAGGAACCGAAGTTGGTTAAGATAGTAACTAGTTTGCGAGTTATAGCAAAATATGTTTTAAAGTGTTCGAAACTTAGGACAGTACTGATTTATTTTATTTTAGAGACTGTATAATTTGGAATAAGGAAAAAGTCCCGTTCTAAATTCAATTAAAATGTTTTTTAACAATAATTGTTCCCTCTTCGGACTGTGCATACAGTCTAATGCAAAAATGATTTTCTTGCAAGATCCAGTTTTGGAATATTTTCATCTGACGCATTACACTGGTTTCGGGATCTGATTTATTCATGTAACATATGGCTTCGTGTAAATTGAGGAGACAGGCGGACAGACTGAGCTAAAATGACGATCACAATAATTATTTTGACTACTATGTAATACATGTAAGCGATAAATATTTCCCCTACAAAAAAGTGATGTTCAAGAGGATTTCTTTTTCTTCGAAACGTTTTTTTAAAGAGGGCAGCTCACAAAGTTCTTATTCTGTCTGTCATTAAGGGCATGTGCCCCCCACCCCCAGCCCCCCTTCCAATATAAAAATGCGTTTCGGTCTAAACTGCAATATGAAAGATGCATTTCGGTCTAAATCCAGTTCAGGTCCCGTTTCTTTTCTTCTTTAACCGGATATTATTTGATGATTAAGTTGTCTTCATAACAGAAATGTTAGCGAGTGTTTAGACTTGATAAGAAACTAACAAAAATCACATAGAAAAACTATTGAGACAAAAGTGACAAGTAGATGGAATTCTACTAGACAGCTATGTTGATGCGTTGTATTGGTTGCTTTACATGTATTAATCTGTAAAGCCGGTAGGCTGAGCCCTGTCCTACTAAAGCTATGCTGTGCATCAATGTTTTTCTTGTTTTAATTGTTACGTTATATGATAAGATTTATTTTAAAACATTAAAGGTGTCGATAATAGCCGGAATGGTGTCGGTAATAGCCGGAAATGTGTCGATAATAAACGCACGCAACATGCCCGTTGCTAATTGGCTAGATGTTGTAATTTAGGGAGTACAATGGAATAGCCCCCAAAATTGACCAATGAGATGTTGTTCTATTATTAGTGCTGTTCCAGCGTACCTTCTCGGCTGAAACAGTAAAGATATGTTAACCACAAGTTTTAAAGTGTCGATAATACCCCGGAGAATGTGTAAACGGAATAAAAGTGCCATTGTACATGAACATAGACGTCAGCATTTTAAATGATTTACTGACATACGACAGCAGAATGCATGTATATGCTTCTGTTTGACGTATTAGTGGTTTTTTTTCATGTCAGAGACTTAAATGATTATCGTCTGTTTTTACATATTTAGAAAACATATTAAAGATTGCATTCCATTGTGACCGAACTGAAGCTTATTGTCTTGTAATTTAGTTCGACAAAATGAAAATAAGTCTATACCTTGGGGATGAGGTTTCTAAATAGAGTGAAAATGTAATCTCGAATTCCCTAGATATGTTCCTGAATGTTGATGAAATAGCTTTTGACGTACATCCAACGCAGGAGCTGTTGCAATTTTTTATTCGTCTGCCACACCATATACGACTATACATTTATTCGGATATAGTTCCCTAGGCAGAACTCTTTTTACCTTTATAGCTCTTTGGGGAATGAATCAACATGGATATATGAATGAGGCAACATGGATATATGAATGAAGCAACATGGACATATGAATGAGGCAACATGGATATATGAATGAGGCAACATGAATATATGAATGAAGCAACAGGGACATATGAATGAAGCAACATGGATATATGAATGAGGCAACATGAATATATGAATGAAGCAACATGGCTATATGAATGAGACAACTTGGATATATGAATGAAGCAACATGGATATATGAATGAAGCAACATGGATATATGAATGACTTAATGCAGTAGGCCTAATGCTTATTAACATAAAGATATCCTCTTTCTAGACTATGAAGCAGCTTTTGACAAGGTGGCACATGAAAGATTGCTAAAATAAATGTGGACCTGTGGTAGAAGGGGACTATCAAGTAAAACAACAGCACATTGCTCTCATATCCAATATATCTAGCATACATGTACTTTTCAAAGGATGAAAACAGTAAAATATGAATATATCAAAGCGTTCTGTACTTACAACTACTATGGATAATCTTTATCTGTGTTACTTGCAGCATGAGGATTCAAATGTTGACTCTTTGACCCAGGTGTTTTTTAATGTTGGCTACGTAATAAAATTATTGAATTAAAATTGAATTCTTATTTCCATAGTGATGTCAAATCACCATGGTCAATCCCTTGACTTCACCTCACTGTAGATGCAGTTCGATGTGAAAAAGTTGTAAACGCCACTAAACATAAAGAATTACGTATTTTCTTTGATGGCTGTGTGGTTTGTCAAGTAATGGGATGTTCAGTTAAACAGGAGGGTATGAAACGCCAAAGCGGTCTAATATTGACCACTTTATGTTTGTTATGCACATTCTTTGTTTTATTGTGAAGAATCTTTATTATATTATGTCAATGCCGTATTTTATTATGTATATTCTGTATTTTATTCTGTACATTCTCTATTTTATTCTGTACATTCTCTATTTTATTCTGTACATTCTCTATTTTATTATGTATATTTTATCAATAAAGAGTACACAGAATATGTTACGGAATAGACATAACATAAAAAGGAGCCTACATAATATAATCAAGAATGCACAGAAAATAATAAACGGTCTACGTAGTATAATCAAGAATATAGGGCCTACAGCATATAATAAGGAATAAACATAACATAAAAGAGTCTACACAATATAACAAAGAATGTACATAACCATCACACAGTGGTCAATATAAGACAGCCTTTGTGTTCCATATGAGTAAATGATGGTTTATGACCGGTTGACAAAATTTGGTCATTTTAGCTCACCTGGCACAAAGAGACAGGGTGAGCTATGAGGACCACTCGCCGTCCGACGACCGTCCATCATTTCCTTCAAACGACATCTCTTCTGAAACCACTGGGCCGATGTTGAAACATTTTTCTCCCATGAGTTTTTTGCCAATGGCGTTAGAAAAATGATGGCAGTAGCTGTGCTTTTCCTAAATTCAAATCCGGAAGATCTGTATGTCTTGATTTTTTGCAGATGCTGCTATTGAATATACTAGTATACGGAGAATCAGCCTAAATGCTGGAAGGACAGTCCATGAAGGTAATAAATGCCCATACATCTCCTTACTGACACAGAAGCACAGAATAAACAGTGATACGGGGATATAACTTTGTAACTTTATGTAACTGCAATATTGTAGCACATCTGAAATTCTACAATAAATACAACAAAAACCGTCTAAAAGTAGTTCAACATTTCAAGGAAACATTCTACAGTGCCTTAGACACGTTTAAAACACGTCTTGCACGTTATAATGTGTGACAAGTTTCTTTAATTGCTTGAAAACTGGAAAAGTAGTTCGCGTCACAAGTACCATGAAGTTGTAGCTTCTGGTTGCAATTCTTTGGAAAATCGGTCTAAAATGTAATCGAACAAAATAAATTCGTATATGCTAAATTCTTCACCAAATTAAACTAGAACTGTCACAAGAGTGACGAATTATATACACCCACAATACAGCTTTGTCACAGAAGTATGGCAACCATAAGAAAGGAATGGCCACAAGGACATAGAGTTGAGTTATTATACAATAACTTGTGTAAATGAGACCTTGACCTTTGACCTACTGACCCCAAAGTCGAACTTGACCTGTATTTCATGATGTTACAGCTGTGTACCGAAAATTATTTAAATCGGTCAGGCCTTTCATGAGTTATCATCCGGAAACTGTTTTACAGTTCAGAGTCACTGTGACCTTGACCTTTGACCTACTGACCCCAAAGTTTAACTTGACCTGTATTTCATGAAGTTGCACGTGTGTACCAAAAATTATTCAAAAGGGTAAAGTCGTTCATGAGTTATCATCCGGAAACCATGAAAAGCAACAGACCGACCGACAAACCGACAAGCTCACTCCTATAACCCCGCCACCCCCCAACTTCGTTTTGTGGGGGTATAACTAGGGAGTAGGTTACGTTCAATAAGTATTGTTAAAAGAAATTTTAATAACACTTGGTATGGCCTACTCTTGTGAGCTGTTTGAAGGTCAATTTCGAGAGGGCTGGATACATTTACTATTTTGCAGTGTATAATGATCAAAATGGTCAAGTGACTAGCAAACAGGGTTAACACGAGCTGTCAGTAGGACAGCGCGCTCGACTTTTTTAGTGCTTGCCAATAAAACAAAACTTTGACAGTTAAGGGCACACAAGACTTTAACTTTAACTAGGAATTTCTAAGTACAAATCAAGAAACATTTGCACAGAGTTATCTTCTCTTGCTTACAGATAGGTCTCATGATGGTACATAAGTACTCCAACTTTCAAAGTAATATCGCAAATGGTTAAGTCAACAAGTGGACAAGAATTAAAATTTTAACTGAGTTTCTAAGTCAAAAAGGGCCGTAATTCAAATAAAATCCTTGACAGAATTACCTTCTCCTGTCAATGTTTGGGGATCATGATGGTAAACAAGTATTCCAACTTTGAAATTAATATCTCAAACTGTTAAGTCAAAAAGTGGACTGGCACAAAAAACTTTACCAAGATTCTAAGTCGATAAAGGGCCTTAATTTTTAAAACAAATCCATGACAGAGTTACCTTCTCTTGCCTACAGATGGGGGTATTGATGTAAACAAGCATTCAAAGTTTCAAAGCAATATCTTAAAGGGTTATGGCAATAAGTGGATTTTACCCATTTTCAATGTATTTTCTAAGTAAAAAAGGGGCATAATTCTGTCAAAAACCTTGGTTACTTCCAAAGCAATACCTTTCATGGTTTTTAAATAAAGTGAGGTGAAAAACTTAACCAAGCTGAATGCACTTTCTAAGTCAAAAAGGGCCATAATTATGTCAAAAACCTTGACAGAGTTATGTACTCTTGTCTGTAGAAGGATGTTATTATGGTAAACAAGTATGGTAAGTTTCAAAGCCATACCTCTAATACTTTTGAAATAAAGTTGGGTGGTACGAAAAACTTAACCAAGGTGTGACACTAACGCCGACGCCGGGGCGAGTAGGATAGCTCCCCTTTTCTTCGAAAAGGCGAGCTAAAAATCAAAATACAAAAGCAATTGTTGGTTTCAGGGCGTGTTGTGGAGACGGGATTACTCTTTTTTTTAACATTTTGGTTTTATAAAGTGGTGCGTTTTCTTTTGGTTTCCTTATTAGCGTGTTTCTTTTCAAATACCTGATTCCCTCTTCCTTAAAGTCCCATTAGCAATTTAGATACCCAATATAAACAGATGGTAAAGTTACGGATAATATATGTTCCAATTTGTTTGAAACAATGTTGACGTTCAGATAAAAGATGTTCTTTCACGTTTTTGTCTTTCTTCACGAGAAAGCCTGACGTCAGCGTTTCTTATTATTTGCAGTATCATTGAAAAAAAATAGGCTACTATATCTATAGTTTTTATATTCGATTTGAAAAGCAACCTAAGAAATGTTTTAGGATCAAATAACGGTCCATTTCGTTGGTAAGATATCCTTCTTGGTAATATAGGGGCTACGAGTAACTTTAGACCCAAAGTGCTTGCTGATAAGACTTTAACGGGTACTAGCCATTTAAAAGGAGCTACGAATAGTTAGATATATAACTTTTTATTTAAAATAGTACAAAATTATCACAGTCACATATATTTAGATGTAAAAATATGTAAATTGCAATATTTAACTAAAATATAAAAATAAACTAGAGCTATCACTAAATGTGATTAATACCCCCGAAAGACTGCTTTATAAACTGAGGAAGTTCGTAGTAACAGAATACCTTGCAAAAAAAAAATAGATATTGTTCTTGGTAATAACTCTGTAATTAGTCAAGATAGAGTTATGGTTCTTGTACACTGCACTTCCTCTCATTGTGCTGGGCCATTGTATGAAGTTGTATTGCATTCAAACCAGTAGTTTTCAAGTTATGCTCTGCGACAAGGAAAAGTAAAAATGGGCTTTAACTCAGTTAATACTTAAGATAAGAGTTATGATTCCTGTAAACTGCACTTCCTCTCATTGTGCCAGAGCATTGTATGAAGTTGTATTGAATTCCAACCAGTAGTTTTCAAGTAATGCTCCGGACAGGGAAAAGTAACAAAGGGCAATAACTCTGTAATGAGTCAAGAAAGAGTTATGGTTCCTGTGCACTGCACTTCCTCTCAATGTACTTGACCATTGTATGAAGTTGTATTGAATTCCAACCAGTAGTTTTCAAGTTATGCTCTAGGCAAGGAAAAGTAACAAAGGGCAATAACTCTGTAAATACTCAAAATAGAGTATGGTTCTTGTACACTGCACTTCCTCTCATAGTGCTAGACCATTGTATGAAGTTGTATTGAATTCCAACCAGTAGTTTTCAAGTAATGCTCCGGACAAGGAAAAGTAACAAAGGGCAATAACTCTAAAATGAGTCAAGAAAGAGCTATGGTTCCTGTGCACTGCACTTCCTCTCAATGTATCACTTAAAATGTACATTAAACCAGCAATGACAAGGACACCGTTCAAAATGGTTGATGCTCCCTGACGTACTGAAATTGTTAAACATGTATTAATAAAATTGGAAACAAACTGACGATTGACCTCCAAGTGTGAACTGTCTTTTAGGCTAGGGACATAGGTCTTGTGTGTAGCACGTTGTCTTGATATGGTATTTCAAAATCCTTGAATGCGTGACAAATTTACAGTCCGAACACGTCCACATGTGCAATATAAGCATTTAAGGACCTCATAGCACCTCATGGCTTTGACCTACATTTGTGTTAGTTATTTCAAAATTCCTCTATGGATGACAAAGTTACAGTCCGGACATTAACATCCCATGATGATTGACCCGCAAGTGTAACTTTGGGATAGACACCTAGGTCTTGCGTGCGACACGTCGTCTTGATATGCTGAACATTTGTGCCTTGTTATTTAAAAATACAACCATGCATGACAAAGTTACCGCCCAAGGACGGACACAGTTACGGACGTACTTACCATACAGATGGGTAGGTGGACGATGCGATTACTATATGCCCACCTTAGGGGACATAATATTTGCAATTATTTGGAGGCAGGAGTGAAACCGGGGTAATTCAACAAAGGCCAGATAGATTTAGTACTCTTGCCTTCAATGTCCTCGAACTGTATACTTTTTGTAGCCGGTGTAGTACTAGGAAATAGCACAAAGCGGCGGCTATATGCTCCCCGATTTGAGGAGCATTAATACATTATATTTGACTATATATATATATATATATATATATATATATACAGCATCAAATTGTGTTGAACAATTCATCTACCCATTTCTTTTTAATCTGAAAATGTGTGTACGAGTATTCCTTCCTGAGACATTATTGCATAAATAAAACATAAAATTCCTACAGCTATTTGTTTTTCAGACGTGTGTTCACCAAAAATAAAGAGATTCTTCAATATTTTGAGCAGAAAATCTGTAAAACTGTCCGATAAAAACTGACAAATGTAAAAAATAATATCAATATATGTAATCACTTTTTACCCATCATGACATATTAAGCTATTTAAGAATGGTATAAACTGAAAGCACTTGCCTTTATGAGACTATATGGACTAACTGTTCATATACTATCGTAAAAATCGTTGGTTTTATGTCATCTTTGAATGATAAGTTCATGATATTTGATTTATGGTAATTTGAAAATATGAATATGAAATAAATATAAATAATATGAAAACATAATACAAACAATAAAGACGATGTGTCCGTAGCGTAACAGACACTAGTATATGTGTACACAAAAGTTACACCAATTGCACTAAAAGCAATACAGGGTATACAAGAAAGAAACAAATGCATTAATCCTGAACAAATAATTGGTACAAAGTTATAAATGTTGACATACATCGGAGAATCTTTCCTAAATTAACAACAATGTATACATATATAAAACAAATTGCATATGAAAATACAAAACCCGCGCCAAATTTGAATATCTCAGAGAAGTCTTAGCTTTTGCATCAAGATTCCCTTGAATGCAAAATATGGCAAATGTTTTCGACAAAGATATGAATCAGTCAATCTGTAAACGCGTGTTCGAAAGCAAAAAAAACGTCGATTGAAAACATATAGTACAAATGATACTAAAATATACCGTATTAACACAAATAAGATATTGTTATATAATAATATATATTTGAATGACAAGGACCTGTAAATGCTCCAGTAAAACAAATGAATTACTAGATAAACACATCTTTGAAAGACGTACAACACAAAAAAGAAAATAAATGCAACTCTGTTTTGCATTTAAGACTTCACTTCATATCAAGCAACTTTAAAGTTTTTTCAAGATATGTTTGCAAAAAGAACAAACTGTTAACATAGATGACACTGTCGTTAAAATAATACACTGATGTTACCGTTTGTAATATATATTAGTATTTTGTAATTTTATCTAGTTTCTACAAAAGCTATAAAATTTCTACTAATCCAGAATACAGTACCTGAATAGTGTACATATACATGCGTTGAATGTGAATTGTGAAAGTATAAACCCACAAAAAACATGCACCACTCAATAAAACGTAGGTTACAAATACGTGAACCGTAACATGAACTTTAAATATCTCCACTGTTGGTTTGATACCTAGATACAATTAAAAGTTCAGTCTCCGTTCGTTATATGGAACTCTATTCAGTGGAATTCATGCTTATCCCAGTGTCTTTTGCTAGTCCCACCAGCATATTTTCAAATAACTTTTAGATACTTAAATCCAATTCCTTTTAAAGCGAACTTTCTCGACAGTTTCTAATGACAGCCATATGTACTTCGTATCTATAACATAAGCGCCATACACATCAAAAGCAAGCAAACCACATTCAACATTAGCCACACATTACATTATTGTGTTGATTGTGTTGCGAATATTAACAAAATCGTATCAACGGTGAAAATAATAACAAATAACAAGAACTGCACGAAGTTGTTGTTTCGCCTACGAGTTTGAACGAAAAAATCAGTGGTAGACATGATTTGGCTATTTTACAGCACTCGTGACCTTGACCTATGACACTGAAGAACATAAGATACAGTACAGCACAGGCGAAACCCCACGCATATGCGTCCATGCGGCATGTAAATAAGAGTCTGAAAGCATGGAGATGCGGCGGGAAATCAAACGCGTGACGCGACATCGCAAAATGTATGCGGCATTCAATTGCCGCATCTGAAAGACAAAATAGCAATCAAGCGCATTCAAGCGCGACAACGAGTCCCGCCGAGTGATGCCGCGTGTCGCGACGTTATGCGGCATGTCATTTTCTATACAGGTAAAAGCGATGAAATAAAAAATATGTACTATATTGCATTGTACATATGTATAAAACTGTGTTTTCAATAATGATGTACAATGTATTCCATATTGTAACCAATAAAATTTCAGTCTTAAATGTTTTTAGTAATTACATTATGTAATGTGTATACCAGTAAGTTTTAGTAACCTGTATGTAGAACCGTGTTTTAGAACTGTGAGATGAAAAAGAAATACCTCAACCCATACGATTATTTTGAATGAATTATCTTAATGCAGAGATCGACAAATACTACATTGAATGACAGAGTACGACCAAAAAGAAAAATGTTAAGAATAATATTAAAGCATCGTGATCACTTTAACTGTTGATAATTGAAAAAAAAAAGATGCTTAAAAGAATCACGACAGAACTAAGTATTTACTGTAAATTAACGCTGAAAAACATGAGAATGGGATTTACTTATCCACTACTTAATGGACATGGTAGATTTATTTTCACGCAAGTAAGCAGAAATAAGTGTAAATACAGAATGGGGATGAAAAAATTAATAAACAGCTTTTTCTCGAATTCTACTTCAAAACTGCTATAAATGGATAGAAAATGATCTAAGAAAAAGAATACCCACAACCCTATGTTTATTTTTTTAGATAGTTTTACAATCATATTTTCGTATGTATGTGATGTGCTTGCTGCTTTTAATTTACGTAAAAATAGCCCGGCAGCGATGAGAGATCAGCACTTAAGGTTATTTTTCACCGGTATTGGGCGGAAATTTGTACCTCGTAGGTGAGAATACAAATCTTTATGTACATGTATAATGTATGCGGTAATGACACTTTATATATATAAAGTATATCCTAAACCTTTCTCTCTTTCTCTCTCTCTCTCTCTCTCTCTCTCTCTCTCTATTCGTGTCTCAAGCAGTTATCATGAAACGTTCATATGTACATGTTTATCACTGAAAGAGAATGATAACACACGGACATATAACTTTTATTTACGCACGTACTGTTCTAGTGGTAAGAGCCACTGACTTGAGCCCACATAAATTGAGCCTAGTACCGACGGTGTGAGAAAACATAGTACCGGTATACAGTAAATTCTGCTTATAACGAACTCTCCGGGATCTATTAAATGTGTTCCTTATATCATTGAGTTTCTTATATCCATATATCGACGTTCCTTATATATATCGAACTAAAATACAAATCGAACAAGTTTTTATAGTCAAATCCCAACCATCAACTTACAGTTGCTTTTGATTTTTCTACCACCTTTTGAACAGTTATAAATATCTATAACTGTTTTCCTTTTCTATATCCGTATATAAAATAATTGCAAAGCATTAAAAAGACGGTTCATGTTTTCATTGGCAAACTGAAACAAAAACAATTTGTATTTGATACAATTGAATGAGGCCGATTTTCGCTTAATTGCCAAAACTTGAATATTTAACGTTTTTTTTCTCTCCCAAAATGGGATTTCACCAGGTCTGCATGCTTTTAAAGAAACGCTTATAATTGTTTACTAAATATATTATCACTTTAACATTTTACTTAGCAATTGTGTTGGTATTCTCTTTTAACTAGTTTATCAAAAGGTTATACATGTGAAGTGAGAGACTTTATCCGAAGTTTCCTTATAAACGGAGTACGATATAACCGCATCTTTTTACATTAAACAAAAAAGGAAAAGTCGGATCCAAAAGAACTGTTCGTTATATCCGAAGTTACGTTATATCCGGAGTCGCTATATACGGATTTTACTGTAATAAGGTAAACTGCCCGTCTGTTAGAACGACCATAATACGGCTGGAACGGATGTACTTTCCTTCTTGAATTGTAATTCAGTTCAAATCAAATTTAACTGTTTTGAAACCAAACCTTAGCACGAGGGGTAAATGTTGCATGTGTGTACCACAATGTTTGATGTTACGTCACTAAATTTTACTTTCAACAGTGCGATCTTTTAAAAAAATCATCTTAATTATTTTCATAAAACATCAAACACATACAGTACAAAAGCTGGTTGTGATCCCGGTTCATAGCTCACAGGTAGTTGGTAAAATGTTGGTGTCTAACATCGAGTGTAGGAATCGATATGCATGTACGTACAGAAACCGGTTGTGCCCCCGGTTCGAGCTCTCACAATACAGGGGTCGATAAATGGACGTACAGTATTTAGGCTGTTACTTGTATGTTTGTGAAGTTTAGTTCTTACATTTATCTACTGATTATGTGGATGCAGTCAGCGCTGAGAGATTGTTGTTTTGATAAAGTAACAATTTTCATGCTAGCAGCAATTGTTCTGCATGAATTTTCAATCAGTGCAGATCATGACCAGTTCTGCACCGTACGAAATTCACCAAATTGAAAGCTGGAAATGTCAACTTTAGAAATTTAATATAGTACCGTACATTTAAAAGAGTTGATGCCGATTTGTTGTACATTCAGACGGCAAATAATTGTCAGTTCTTATATTTATAACAAACATATTGTTTTTGTCGCAAAGTATGACGATCAGTTTCTACAAATAAACTTATTCAGGAAATAGGATGGTTATCTTTTAGTGACAGGCGTAATTTTAAAAAAGTTGTTATTATGTATAAACATAAAAATAGTTTATTACCAGATCAGTTCTATTTTAAAGGCACGATAATTGTAAATATTTATCACACTCGTTTAAGAAATGGTTGAAGTAACTTAAATACAGACTTGTTTAATAACCGCTTAAGAGATAATGCAATAAATTATGTCTAAACTAATGATTTATTCGGGGAAAAAAATCAACAGTAGTAAAAGGAAGTCATATCGCAGAAATAAAGTGAATACAGAATGCTACATAATCGTCTAGAAAAATCTTTTTGAAAAAGCATCAACATATGTTTTTACTATTTCTCTAATGTAAATTCGTTATCTTTTTACATTTTTGTGTATTTCTGTGCGAGTTTTGATTGACATTGACATTATATAGACGGAAGCTTTACCCAACAGTTGAGTGGATAAAACAAATCATAAACTGGCGCGCACATGTAACAAAAAGATATGCTGATGAAGTAGTGATTTAGATGAAAAAACATGCGATTTCTTACCAAATCTTCCGTCTTAAAAAATTCCCTGCTTCTGACGTTAAGCTCCTGATCAACGCAATAGCGAACCAGAAAGTACATGTCCTGTTTAGAAGCTTGACGTGAAGCCATCACATTCACACAAAGTAACACTTATTAGTATATAAATACAATTATTATTATAATGCAAAGTTGACACTAAAATAATCCTGTCTTAACTACTTCGACAGTAAATTGCCAATGACATCTGTTTTAGCCGATTATCTTACTTTATGGTTCATTAAAATGAAAAACATGATGACAGTACTGTAGAAAATCGCAATCATCACCCTTTGTTAATATTAGCAATAAGTGTCTACTCAATTAAGATGTGACACTAATTATCCCCAACTTCAAGGCAAGCGTCGGAATCAATTTTGTTTCATTACATACATCAAAACGACGACAAATTATTGATAAGCAATAATATTATAATTCTTGCGACAAACAACGATATCTGTAATAAAAAGTTTAGAATAAAAGAACAAAGTCATGAAAATGTTACAACATTTAATTATATCACGGACCTATATACACATGTGTATATAGGTCCGTGATTATATACAATAAATATTTTTTTAAACATACTCGCAAGATAGCAAACTGCAGTAACTCATGCAAAATTTCTATAAAATTATATCTTATAAAACCTTTTATAGAATTACATGTACATTTTGTACATTGTGCAAAAGGCATTAGTTTTTAAAGGAAATTTTAATCCTTTACGTCGCGTCACGCGGCATGGTACTTGTCGCATATCGCAAATGACACGCGGCATATAGATGCCGCATATACAATCATATGCCGCGTGATGCGACATGGTTTTATTGCTCCCGCGTTGTAAAACCTCCCGCGCTATAGCGCGGCAAAAACGGAATCCGCCTGTGCTGTACTGTACCTAAAACGAATGTCGAACAAATATCATTCTTGCGTTATTACATACATGTACATGTGTTTTGAGTAATTTTAGACCCGAAAGTCGGAAGCAAAGGCAGAAAATATAGCAAAATGAAAATATTATCTGTAACTTCTTACCAATCATGATTCAATGATTTTAAACAGTTCATGTTCAGTCACAATTTTGCACTAATAAATAATACACAATGTTTCTGCATACCAGATATGACAAACTTTTTTTCCAATTTCACTAAATATCAAACAAGATAATAACTGCTCAAAACTTATGTAAATTGTAACTGAACTGTAACTTGACATAGTCGGAAATATCATATTCCTGCATTTCATAATCAATAAAATCAAGCCCATATTCATAGATCATTGATGGAAATCCACCATTAAAACTTTACCCCCCTCTTCGTACCAGTTGACACAAATTGTTTCGTTTTACAGAAGAGCAAGACAACCGGGACAAATGAAGCGCATTCTGGTACTCGAATGCACTTGACACCATATTTTTAATATTACACATTACATTTATTACTACATGGTGTCAGTCACAATTTCCATAGTTTCTTTGGTTATTTTTGTTTCTAATGAAGCTAAATTTAGCAATGCAGTCGACTGTGTCAATTTTCGTCTGTGGTATGATCAGACGAATTATGTCAAAACTGAACAAACCTGTTAAATTTGACTATGGTACCATAATACTACAAAAAGTAGGTAAAACTACTATTTATACAACACGAAACATAAATACGATAATCCATCC
>JAFMSR010002729.1:0-21037 GCA_022818135.1 Saxidomus purpurata | reverse complement strand
AATGAGCCGTGACGGCGCGTCAGGAGGCGACCTTGGGAGCCTCCGCAGTGAGCGGCGACGCAACTCTCGGCTCGGGAGGCCTTGTGGGTGTCCTCTTTCTTTAATAATAATAATAATAATAATAATAATAATAATCTCTTTATTTAAAGAAGCTAGCTCATTAAGCATAATGTACATAAAGCAACATATTTTTTATCTACCATGAGACCTTCTTTTAACAATGATAATATACAATTGAGAATTTTCTTTAAGCGGGGGTTGGGGGACTTGCCCCCAGGCGTCAAGCCAACTATGAAGGAACTGCAAAAAAAATAAATTGATTTTTTTTTGTTGCTATGGTAACATTTTTAAAAAATTACTTTTTATGTTTTTATGTATCTATATGTTAATATCACAAGGTATACCGAAGGAAATTAAAGTGCTGTAATATGTATAAGTATATTGTTATATTGTTGGGTCCTCGGTAGCAGGTTCCTAGTATTACCTGAACCTGCCGCTGGAGGTCCTCAGTGAGGACCGTGTATAGGGTTAGGGTTAGGGTTAGGGTTAGGATTAGGGTTTCTTTTTTTCATAAGTGATAAGTAATAAGTCAAAAGTCAAAAGTCAAAAGTGATAAGTAATACGTCAAAAGTCAAAGTCAAAAGTAATAAGTCAAAAGTCAAAAGTAGTAAGTCATAAATCATAAGTAATAAGTCAAAAGTCAAAACAAAAAGCGTGTTAAAACACGTTTTATTTTGTTACTATTGACACAAATGATGTAACTTTTATATATATATAATTGATTTTATTAAAATCTTTTAAATAGAAATTGTATTTATTGAGTGTTGACGTGTTTATATTGTTTTAATAAAAACGCCAAAGAGGCAATACAGTAGTTCTAGTCATAAGTCAAAAGTACGGCGTACAAAAGTCATAAGTCAAAAGTAAAAAAACACCCGCAAGTCGAAACTCAAAAGTGGCCCTCCAAGGCTTCCATATTGCACTGCTTTAGCAGTAGTTGGACAAGTTGATCAGCTAAGTCAAGTTTCAATACACAAAATGGCATGATGCACTGTCAGTGCTTAAAAAATGTAGGGTTTTACTAAATTCTGAATACCAAATCCCACAGCCTAGTAGAAATGTCAAATTTGAAGTTTCTATAATGTACGGCTAAAGGTTAATGTTCTATCAGTATGTATACAGTGATTCCGAATATATATTTTTCCGCAAAAGCTCTGGTACTCACCTAAATTTCGCATTAAAGGTATTATTATCAACTAAACAATGTTTTACTTTAATATAAGCTATTTGGCCTTAATTAGTGATAGAAATCGGTTGAATTTTTCACAATCGATTATCGGTTCTATCGGAGGGGTATAATCGATAACCTTCCGATTTATAATCGGTTGAACCAAAAGTAACATTCAAGCAAGGCGCTACAATGTACACCGTTACATGAAGTAGTTTCTGCCACAGTTATGGCAGGTTAACCCTTTATAATGCTGGAACAGTAAATAGGTAATGCTACATGTCACCAATCGAAGCATTGGGCCTTATAAGAGATTTTTAAAGGGAATATTCAAAGGTTTTCATATAGAAACCTGTGTAAAATCAAGAGACCCCGATGCCTGAGGTCATGTTTTCAACAATATTGGCCTTCTGGTAAGGGCCAGAAACTGGTAGAAGACTAGAAGATGTTTTTGAAATAATTTTTTAACAGAACTGATGGCCGCGTATGCTTTTATGCTAGACAGACGATAAAGACCGATACGTCTATGATCCGGATGAAAATAGGGTGGCATAGGCGCTCTATGTACAGAGGTTGTTTAAGCGTCTCGAAATCAAGATTATTTGTCGTTTGTTTGTAAACACAATAATAATCAGTGAATCAGTTTAATTTAAACTTGTTTCTTCCCACATGAGTCTAATTATCTCCCTTGTGTATGGTGTGAAACTTTTACCGCGACGTCGCGGACCGGATATGTGTAATCGATTATTATCGCCCTTCATTTTACTAACCGATCGTCGGCGACTAGCGACAATCGGAACATCACTAGCCTTAATTGAAGAACTCGAGAAACCAGTGGAACCGTTTTAGATATATTTATTACTCGTATTCTTTATATTCGATTTTCGTCATGAGCAGGCGGTTCAGATTAATAATTTCTGTCGTGAGCACAAGGTTCAGATCGAAATATCCGTCACCGCGGGTCACTGTTTTGGCGGGAACGAGGCTCTGCCGAGTTCCCGTAAAACAGTTACCCGAGGTGACGGATATTTCCATCTGAGCCAAGTGTCTCATGATGGAAACTTTTTCTTGCATGCCGTCTTGCGTTTTAAAGTAGATTTCTTAATGCAAACTTATCAAAATGGTGAATTATCATGAAAAACAAACGATTTTCTGACGTTGTGTATGGGAAATTGACGTCACAATGTTTATAACATTACGTCATAAGTGATTCACGAGAGTCGTCTGGCATAGGAGGGGTGCCAGACCGGTTTTTCCGGCATTGGCAAAATCACCGGAAATGCCGATCCGATATGCAAGAAAGAAATATCCGTCACAGCTGAGTTCCCATATAACAGTTATCCTCGGTAACAGATATTCTATATGAACCAAATGTATCATGATAGAGACTTTTTTCTTGCATGCCGTGTGGCAGAGCCTCGTTCCCGCCAAAACAGTTACCCTCCAATCCGAACCGCGTGCCCATTCTGGAATGAGTAAAATCACCGGAATTGCCGATCCAATATGCAGAAATGATATAATGAAAGAGTGTTTTATTCAATGATCGTTCGCGTCGGGAAGCAAATTCTACTCAAGGAAACGTCAAACTTATCCAACTACAATGTCTGGCTGTTTGCTGTCCGTCAGTTTGGTCGTCTGTTCTAGTGATATTTCATTACAAGTTAAGGAGAAGAAAACAAGTTGTATAGGTTAACACTTTCCGACGACGCCATCAAAACTATTATATAAAAATATCTACAATTAAAGCTGCGCATCAGAACGACAAAGAGTTGTTTATTAGACGATAACAACTCTGAAAATGATGTTATTGACGTAACGTCCGATGTTGCGGGTTTTTGGCAATTTCTAGCGTAAACATGATTCATTCTGACTGCATAGTAGTAAATTTTAAGAAAAATATGTGAAGCCGTATATAAAAATAAAGGAAAAAGGTTATTGGACATTACTATGTAACAGAAATTACTTTTAAGCCTTCAATTTAAGTGAAGCGATATCAAACACACTGAGAACGACGTTAATTTATGCGCGTCACGTGTAACAAAAATACTTGATCCGCATGACTTCTGCTTAAAAACGAAATATGAAAATTACGTCAAACTTTCTAATTTTGCGTATACGATATGTTAAATGTCGCCGAAAGTTGCCATTAAAATCTAAAACATTTCAAACGGCTCCTTCGAGCAAACATGTATAAAACTTCTGTCAAAAAGAAAGTGTCACATCTTTGAACAGATGTATTTTCATTTTGTTCAAATGAATGCGAAATAAAGAAAATTAACGATATTTATATAAAAAATAAGTATAGAAATGCGTTTTTAATGTAGATTAATAAAATAATTTTACTTTTCGAATATATCTGAATAAAACGGCTAAAATTACATTTATGATTGTCTAGCGAAAATGTCCACATACAGAAAAATGTAAGAAAATGTGTAAATATACTCGAAAAAAACTGTTATTATAATTCAGCCGATGATTTATCGTAAATTTCTTCATCGTATAAAAAATGCGTTTTTTCTCTTCTTTCAAATGATACCGTATGCCTGCTCAGTCTAACAAAATCATACTTTTATACAAAATAAGGTTTGTCTAGCGAAAATGTCCTCCGACGTCAAATTCATTAAGATGCGACGTTGCTCAGCCCCCGAATTACGGTAATGTTGCCAGTAATTGTCAAATGGAGAAACGCAAACGTTATATTTTTCAAAATGTTGTTCATATATCAGTATTTTAATGCATATTTATTCATATTCTAAAACGTTCTATCGATTCGAAGGTTAAAACACTCACTGTGTCAGCAGATTAAGTTATATGTCTTTGTGTGTAGCGGTTTAAGCTAAATTCAACATTTTAATGTAATAAACGGTAAATGTTTCACAAAAATACTGTGGTAATGAAATTGCTTGTATTTACAAAATGAGTCTTTCCTCTTTTTCAAATGGTATTAATTTTATATGCAATTTAGAAAGATGGCAATTATTCAATGTTTGACGTCGTGTTACATAACGTCTCGCAACATTGGACGTTACGTCATTTCGATTCTAACATGACCAGGTATTACAAAAGGTGAATAAATGCAATTTTAGCGTTATTATGTACGCGAATATTTATGAAATGTCATGCGGCACAATATGACATCAGTTTTACGGCATATCGGTTCCCGCGTTGTTTATGGCATAATAAAACATATTTTTCTATTCTTTGTATATAGAGACAAAATCGTGAGTCATGTTAGTATCTTAAATTTCATATGGCCTGGGTAAAACAATATGGCGTAGAAAATACATGTATAACAAAGAACGACGCATGTCGAGATTTTTGTACTTATTTCCTTTGCCACAATGGTATTATTTGTTTCCCCAACGTTTGATCTGCGTAAAATATGATGATTTTGCTTCAATTTACATGTATCAATCATAATGATTTCTGCACCTATTAGCTACGGAAGTAAAGGATTCAATTTGTAATATTTCATTAACGAACTATTACATTCAGACTGGTGCACAACGTTTCATCGAAAACAGTTATGTCGAGTACGACAATTTGTTGAATATGCCCAATTGTCTGCTACGACAGAAGGTTACAAAATGAAAACGTGCGTCTTTGTTCTAACGACCAATGACATTATAGTTCCTTTTTCGTCTGGTTAGAAAAAATGTTTGATTATATACTCACTTTAGTTCCACGAAACTTCAGATAAAATATGTCAAGGAGAATCATGTTCTAGATTAATTGTACAAATACATTCACTCCAGAAAATGCGGGTGAACGAATACTATTTTGTGAGAAATTACGACGCTTCGAAACCTTGAAGCGCAGGTGAGAGCAGGACATAGCTTGATAAATGAAAACAGGCAAATGATCTGACCTTCAACTTGTCAAACCTCAAAAATATCTATAAGCCTGTGACGATGATGATGATGATGATAATAATTATTATTATGATGATGATGACGGTGAGGACTATGACGATGATGATGACGACGACGATGATGATGATGATGATGAAAGTGGTGCTTGTAGTGATGATTGTAATGTTGATGATAAAGATTAACGTCATTATGTTATACAGACAGTAAGGATAGAATATATCAATTCCTGCCAAATTTCATCATAATGCAATAAGAGGTTTAGAAGATGAAGCGATATTTAAGACTTTCTATTAACAGGTGATATTGACCTTTGACATATAGTGACCCCAAATTATTATTAATGCACAACCAGACTTCGTAAACTGATGCAAGTTTTATTAAAATCCAGCAAACTGTTTAGGAGATACAGTAAAGTATAGTTAACACTTTTCAACAATTCTTTCATAAGGCGGGACCTATGTACTCCCATGCGCAGCGGTTATTTTGCTTTTAAAACCATTCATGAAAGACTGAAAAAGCGAGATTATTTTACTGACATTATCAAATTAAAAGGTGCATTACATAGTAAATTTGTCAATACAAAAAAATGTTATACATTCTACCTGTCATTTCATTGGCGGTTGAAAGGTTACCAACTTTCGGGGAAAAGCGAGGCCGAAAAAGTTCAATACACCCGTGATGAAAACATAATCTTACCAGAGACATAGATCTGTTCTGCATCTTCGACCTGATGTAACCATGAATAAATTAACGCATTTCTGAATGATGGCTCCAAAGAAAATAATCATTTGCCAGAATATTTATATAGCAAGCAGAATCTACATCCATAACTCTGACATACGTTGTTCAACATCAAACTGCTGTGTGATACCTCAAAATGATAACAAGACGAAACTTTGATGCACACATAAAAAAGGCGTAATGGTTGTGCTCAGTTGTTTTCAGAAATTAAATCTTCTGACTAAGGATAGAACATGTGCCTAACTGTTAACAGCATATTGAAGAAAACTTGAAAGGTAAAGAGGGGATAAAAACAAATTCTGTTTTATGCAATACCATGCCTAAACTTATTTCTTGCCGCCATGTCATTTACAACTAATGATATTTAACCTCTTACTAAATTGTAAACGCTGCATTCCAACATTATGGGGCGATACCCAAATCACTGGTGGCTCAAAATTGTGAATGCTGTCAATCACATGCCACACTTTGTCCATCATCAATTTACTCTTAAATTTGATTGGTTCAGTATTGAGTAATATATGACGTAAAAGCTCTACACAATATAAACTCATCAACATTCCAGACTTTCATTGATATGTAGCGCTTATGATAAACTTTAGCTGGTCCTGTGCCAGCCATCCGCCAAATATTTTCCAGAATGCACATTTACGAACCACCAGCGATTCCCGGAGGTTGCGGGTTCGAGCCCCACTGGGGGTCACGACCGTACCTCCTCGAATGACATCAGAACTGGTTTTTCCAGGAAGCGGACTCGAGAGTGACTCGATAAGCTACAAGCTTTCTTCACAATCGAGCTAAAATAAATCAGTATAAACTAAACTAACCACCAGTGCACACAGTATTTCACATGGGTGGCAAGTAGTACCCGTACAACAGCAGTTCCCGTATTTTTCATGTAAATGCTAGATTTTTACCTACATCATAAATATTTAATCATTGATATCCAAATACTCAGAGGCTTCACAATTCATGTCCAAAACGGAAATTCAAAAGCAGGTGTTGGCCTAGATATAATAGAGACAAAAATTCTGCCTAATTTTATGATGATTGGGACTCAAGTGTTAAGAATGTTTTCTTTCATTTGACTTGGTAACGTAGTTCTTGACCCAGTATCGAACTCATCCGGGATATTGTGGCCATTCAATTTTAGTGCAGGCTTGGCACAGATTGCATATGACCTCCAGATAGTTAACAAACCTAAGTGTGGACAAAGTTTTTCTGTTATTTGACCTGGTGGCCTAGTTTTAGACCATGTGTCCCAGTTTCAAACTCAACATAAAGTTGACCAAGACAAATATTCCGGCCAACTCTCGTGATTTTTGGGTAGAAATGTGACTTCTAGACTGTATACAAGTTTCTCTTCTATTTGACACGGTGACCCAGTTTCATACCCGACCTAGAGTTTATCAAGACAAACATTCTGAACAACTTTCATAATGATTGGGTAGAATATGTGGTTTATAAAGTGTTAACAAAGTTTACCTGGTGACCTAACATAGACAAACATTCTGACTAAGTTTGATGATGATTGGGAGTTAGATGTGGTCTCCAGAGTTTTAGACGGTTTCCCTTTACAACCAGATGACCTAGTTATTGATTCCATGTGACCCAGTATCAAACACGTCCGATATATTTTGGCCTTACATCTTTGGTGCAAGTTTGGTCAAGAACACACAGGAAATTTGATCTCTAGAGTGCTAACGAGTCTAAATGTTGACGACGGACAGACGCTCAACTTAGATGAAAGGGACAAGCTGTAAATGGGGGCGTTTTGTTCAATTACAGGGCCAAATTTAAGAGCCAGTAACCCTTATCTTCCAACTGGTCCATTGGTAGTCACCCTACCTAGATATGGGCACTGAAAGAATGGATCATTTTTAAAAATATTTACTTAACTCGAGGTGATCTTACCAGAGGAAGCCTTCATTTCCAACTTTACACTGTAAGTTGTCAAAATACTGGCACAACTACTACCATCAGGCGACACGGGTTGCACGCACATGTTTAGGGTTGCTTTCGTTAAAATGTTATTAGCTAAAATGTTGAAACGGTTTAAATTTTTATTGCTGTTAGAGGGTATGTAAATCTAGGCTATTTTCAGAAAGGTTTTCCAATGTCTTAAAATGTCTCTAAACAATAAAACAAAACAAAAGATGTGGCTTATGGTTCCGGTTTTAAACGGTTTTGCGTTTCTTTACTCGCCGTAATTGCAGCGCGCCGTTAAGTTAGAAAAATATTGGATATTGGATATTCGAATATCCAATCTACATGTTCTCGTGTAGATTGGATATTCAGATTGTTTAACCAAAACTTTCATTTAAGGATCAGGAGGAGCTATACATAGAAAGAAACATGCGGCGAACCTCGTCCAGGTTTATATTAACATGTACATTCGAATGTCCAATATCCCCCGAATATACATGGCAAACTGTATATTGGACATTCAGATTTTCTTCGCTATACCGTCGTTCTACCACGAAATGGACTCAAAAACATAACAGAAACTGATTATAATGTGTATATCTATAAATTCTATTCATCAAAGTTGCCGACATGCGAACTTCCGTATGGTTGATTTTCACCTGTACATTCGAATATCCAATATCCCCCGAATGTACATGGCAAAATGTATATTGGACATTCAGATTTTCTTTCGCTATACCGTCATTATACCACGAAATGGACTCAAAAACAAATCAAATAATGATTATAATGTGTATATCTATAAGTTCTATTCATCAAAGTTGCAGACATGCGAACTTCTGTATGGGTTGATTTTGACCTGTACATTCGAATATCCAATATCCCCCGAATGTACATGGCAAAATGTACATTGGACATTCAGATTTTCTTTCGCTATACCGTCGTTCTAACACGAAATGGACTCAAAAACATCTCAGATAATGATTATAATGTACATTGTATATATCTATAAGTTCTATTCATCAAAGTTGCAGACATGCGAACTTCCGTATGGGCTGATTTTGACCTGTACATTCGAATATCCAATATCCGTCGAATGTACATGGCAAAATGCACATTGGACATTCAGATTTTCTATCGCTAAACCGTCGATCTACCACGATATTGAATCAAAAACATCTCAAATAATGATTATAATGTATATATCTATAAGTTCTATTCATCAATGAAGCAGACATGCGAACTTCTGTATGGGTTGATTTTGACATGTACATTCGAATATCCAATATCCCTCGAATGTACATGGCAAAATGTATATTGGACATTCAGATTTTCTTTCGCTATACCGTCGTTATACCACGAAATGGAGCCAAAAACATCACAAATAATGATTATAATGTGTATATCTATAAGTTCTATTCATCAATGAAGCAGACATGCGAACTTCCGTATGGTTGATTTTGACCTGTCCATTCGAATATCCAATATCCCCCTAATGTACATGGCAAATTGTATATTGGACATTCATATTTTCTTTCGCTATACCGTCGTTCTACCACGAAATGGACTCAAAAACATTACAGAAACTGATTATAATGTATATGTCTATAACTTCTATTCATCAAAGTTGCAGACATGCGAACTTCCGTATGGGTTGATTTTGACCTGTACATTCGAATATGCAATATCCGTCGATTGTACATGGCAAAATGTACATTGGACATTCAGATTTTCTATCGCTAAACCGTCGTATTACCACGAAATTTAATCAAAAACATCTCAAATAATGATTATAATGTATATATCTTTAAGTTCTATTCATCAATGAAACAGACATGCGAACTTCCGTATGGATTGATTTTGACCTGTACATTCGAATATCCAATATCCCCCGAATGTACATGGCAAAATGTATATTGGACATTCAGATTTTCTTTCGCTATATCGTCGTTCTACCACGAAATGGAATCAAAAACATCACAAATAAGGATTATAATGTATATATCTATAAGTTCTATTCATCAAAGTTGCAGACATGCGAACTTCCGTATGAAAGCATCACAAATAACGATTATAATGTGTATATTTAATCTTCATAACTTGTATTTTGATAGAGATTCTCGAAGTATTGACCCAATCGAATTTTCCCTATATATACAACAGTGTTAAATAGCATTTCATTGCCACATGCATGATTTGAATTCTACGCAGCGCATTAACAAGTTTAAAGAAAAAGGTTACACAGCACCGGCTTATGAGAGGAAGTTGTCAAACATTTCACATTGACGAACAAGGTCCAGTTTCATGGCAGACATTAAGACATGGTAAATAAGACTCTCTGTCACGCCGTTTCAGCTAAATTACATTTATATACCTCGCACCTAAGCACATATCAAGTGAATTCACCCATACAGGGTATGTTTTCTTGATTCTGGATACCTTATGATCAACGCCCACAAAAGAGTTTAGTTTAATCAGGTTGCGGGTGATAGTGCAAGGTACAGAACGGGTCCCGTTCCAGATACCATCCACCATCCGCCCCCTAGTTATTTAACATGCCCGGAAAACAGCAGTAATACATGGGAACTCGTTTTTAGGTCTGATCCGAAAAACTACTAATAATGTTTGTGGAGGAGCGGTGGATCACCTGATAAAAAGACTTTCCGTCTGACTTTTTGTTCGTCTGTATCTCTTAATGTCTGTATTGTGTGCTTTTCATAAAAAAAAACATGTTAACTGATACGACTGAACACGTGTTAGACCTAATTGTTTGCAATAATCATTATTTGTGATGTTTTTGATTCCATTTCGTGGTATAACGACGGTATAGCGATAGAAAATCTGAATGTCCAATATACATTTTGCCATGTACATTCGGGGGATATTGGATATTCGAATGTACAGGTCAAAATCAACCAATACTGAAGTTCGCATGTCTGCATCATTGATGATTAGAACTTATAAATAGATACATTATAAACAGTTTTTGTTATGTTTTTCAGTCCATTTCGTGATAAATCGACGGTGAAGCGATAGAAAATCTGAATGTTCAATATACATATTGCCATGTACATTCGGGGGATATTGGATATTCGAGTATACAGGTCAAAATCAACCCATACGGAAGTTCGCTTGTCTGCAACATTGATGACTAGAACTTATAGATATATACATTATAATCATTTTTTGTTTTGTTTTTGAGTCCATTTCGTGGTATAATGACGGTATAGCGAAAGAAAATCTGAATGTCCAATGTACATTTTGCCATGTACACTCGACGGATATTGCATATTCGAATGTACAGGTCAAAATCAACCCATACGGAAGTTCGCATGTCTGCAACTTTGATGAATAGAAGTTATAGACATATACATTATAATCAGTTTCTGTAATGTTTTTAATTCCATTTCGTGTTAGAACGACGGTATAGCGAAAGAAAATCTGAATGTCCAATATACATTTTGCCATGTACATTCGGGGGATATTGGATATTCGAATGTACAGGTCAAAATCAACCCATACGGAAGTTCGCATGTCTGCTTCATTGATGAATAGAACTATAGATATATACATTATACTCCTTATTTGAGATGTTTTTGATTAAATTTCGTGGTAGATCGACGGTTTAGCGAAAGAAAATCTGAATGTCCAATGTACATTTTGCCATGTACATTCGGGAGATATTGGATATTCGAATGTACAGGTCAAAATCAACCCATACGGAAGTTCGCATGTCTGCTTCATTGATGAATAGAACTTATAGAATATACAATGTACATTATAATCATTATCTGAGATGTTTTTGATTCAATTTCGTGGTAGAACGACGGTTTAGCGATAGAAAATCTGAATGTCCAATGTACATTTGGCATGTATATTCGACGGATATTGGATATTCAAATGTACAGTTCAAAATCAACTCATACGGAAGTTCGCATGTCTGCAACTTTGATGAATAGAAGTTATAGACATATACATTATAATCAGTTTCTGTTATGTTTTGGAGTCCATTTTGTGGTATAACGACGGTATAGCGAAAGAAAATCTGAATGTCCAATATACATTTTGCCATGTACATTCGGGAGATATTGGATATTCGAATGTACAGGTCATAATCAACCCATACGGAAGTTCGCATGTCTGCATCATTGATGATTAGAACTTATAAATAGATACATTATAAACAGTTTTTGTTATGTTTTTCAGTCCATTTCGTGATAAATCGACGGTGAAGCGATAGAAAATCTGAATGTTCAATATACATATTGCCATGTACATTCGGGGGATATTGGATATTCGAGTGTACAGGTCAAAATCAATCCATACGGAAGTTCGCATGTCTGCAACATTGATGACTAGAACTTATAGATATATACATTATAATCATTTTTTGTTTTGTTTTTGAGTCCATTTCGTGGTATAACGACGGTATAGCGAAAGAAAATCTGAATGTCCAATGTACATTTTTCCATGTACACTCGACGGATATTGCATATTCGAATGTACATGTCAAAATCAACCCATACGGAAGTTCGCATGTCTGCAACTTTGATGAATAGAAGTTATAGACATATACATTATAATCAGTTTCTGTTATGTTTTTAATTCCATTTCGTGTTAGAACGACGGTATAGCGAAAGAAAATCTGAATGTCCAATATACATTTTGCCATGTACATTCGGGGGATATTGGATATTCGAATGTACAGGTCAAAATCAACCCATACGGAAGTTCGCATGTCTGCTTCATTGATGAATAGAACTATAGATTTATACATTATACTCCTTATTTGAGATGTTTTTGATTAAATTTCGTGGTAGATCGACGGTTTAGCGAAAGAAAATCTGAATGTCCAATGTACATTTTGCCATGTACATTCGGGAGATATTGGATATTCGAATGTACAGGTCAAAATCAACCCATACGGAAGTTCGCATGTCTGCTTCATTGATGAATAGAACTTATAGATATATACAATGTACATTATAATCATTATCTGAGATGTTTTTGATTCAATTTCGTGGTAGAACGACGGTTTAGCGATAGAAAATCTGAATGTCCAATGTACATTTGGCATGTATATTCGACGGATATTGGATATTCAAATGTACAGTTCAAAATCAACTCATACGGAAGTTCGCATGTCTGCAACTTTGATGAATAGAAGTTATAGACATATACATTATAATCAGTTTCTGTTATGTTTTGGAGTCCATTTTGTGGTATAACGACGGTATAGCGAAAGAAAATCTGAATGTGCAATATACAATTTGCCATGTACATTCGGAGGATATTGGATATTCGAATGTACAGGTCAAAATCAACCCATACGGAAGTTCGCATGTCTGCAACTTTGATGAATAGAACTTATAGATATACACATTATAATCATTATTTGTGATGTTTTTGGATTCCACTTCGTGGTAGAAAAACAGTATATCGATAGAAAATCTAAATGTTCAATATACATTTTGCCATGTACATTCGGGGGATATTGGATATTCGAATGTACAGGTCAAAATCAACCCATACGGAAGTTCGCATGTCTGCTTCATTGATGAATAGAACTTTTAGATATACACATAATAATTATTATTTGAGATGTTTCGGAGTCCATTTCGTGGTGTAATGACGGTATATCGATAGGAAATCTGAATGTCCTATGTACATTTTGCCATGTACATTCGAGAGATATCGGATATTCGAATGTACAGGTCAAAATCAACCCATAAAGAAGTTCGCATGTCGGCAACTTTGATGAATAGAATTTATAGATATACACATTATAATCATTATTTGTGATGTTTTTGATTCCATTTCGTGGTAGAACGACGGTATAGCGAAAGAAAATCTGAATGTCCAATATACATTTTGCCATGTACATTCGGGGGATATTGGATATTCGAATGTACATGTTAATATAAACCTGGACGAGGTTCGCCGCATGTTTCTTTCTATGTATAGCTCCTCCTGATCTTTAAATGAAAGTTTTGGTTAAACAATCTGAATATCCAATCTACACGAGAACATGTAGATTGGATATTCGAATATCCAATATCCAATATTTTTCTAACTTAACGGCGCTTTCAAGTTCGTTTATCGGATATGTTTCGTTCGCTATTTATGCACACGTGTGTAGATCTAACACATTTTGAGTAAAAAAAATACGCGTATCGAAAATGAATAGGGTATTAATATATGGAAGGGTAATTAAGGAAATATTTTTTTCATGTTACTGACAACTGTATTCGTCTGAATGTACCATTTAGTCGTTTTGGCAAGCACAGTCAGTAGTCACTAACGACCATTATCTTGCGATTGCCAGTTCGCAGTTCGTGATTCAGATTGGCTATTGTGAATTACGAACTAAAAACCTCCTTCCAGTTCGCAGTGCGGACTTTAGAGTAGTTTTAAGAATAGTTTCAACGAGTAATAAGCAGGATGTACAAGAAAGTCTTCCTCTCCATTGCTGAAATGTACAGAGCTTAGATATTATGTAATAAATGGCTTGTAGCATTGTTTAGCGGTTCTTCAATGACATTTCTGATGTTGCTTCTGGTGTGTATATTGGACCAGTCCATTGAATTTCTTGTTTCTTAAGCTACAGTTACTGTAATGAAATTTTACCATGTGTTAAGTTCAGCACTTACGTGGGACAACATTGACTGTGGTAGAGCGTGCTGTGTGTTTTATCGTAAAATAGTGCATAGGTTGTTATACTGTATACATGTACATGCACAATATGGTTTGAGAATAAGCCATTCCAAATAAAAATATATATTAACTGAAAACAACATCCCTTATTAAATAAATTTTTCAATTCAATTCGATTCAATTAATTTTACTCTCTCAGTAGTCAGTATGCACGTTAATACATAAACATGAGGCACGCACAAAAATATTTATTTGATGGAACAGGCACATACGGGATATTCACATCTTCACACTTGGGCAGAGGACAACCCATATATTTTCAGTAAAAACATCATTTATTTCGAGACAAAAAAAGCTATTTGAATGAGACAATGTACATGTATTTGTATTTACATACATTTATCGGTCAAAACTGACAGGTGTTTATTATAGCACGTGCCGTTTAGATAGGTCATGTGTAAAGTTACGCTCCGTTATTCACTAAAGTGGTGAACCCTGCAATTTATTGTCACATGTTAGAATTTCAGTGATTTTGTCTTTTAAATAAAAAGAATAACGCTAAAGCCATGTGTTTCCTGGACGAGTTGTGCTATTTGTATTGTGTTTTCATTATTATTCATTATTTTTATTAATTCAGCAATGTTTGGAATTTAATCTTCTACAGTAGGAGCCTGGTAAACAGGTAAAGGTAAGATATGTCCAGTTTATTTCCGTAGAAGAATGATTTGATAATGAAGTTTGATGCAAGTTGCCAATCCAAAATCAGAATTTTACATAAAAATCGAATTGGCATCGGGCTGCCAGTTGCCAGTTTACTTTTGACATACAAATCGTGACTCAAGTCTAATTGGCATCAGCCTGCCAGCTGGCAATTCGCGAAGTTGAACGAATTGGCAATTTGCTAGTGAAGTTGAATTGGTATCTATGAAGTTGGTTGCCAGTTGCCAATTAAATCGGCATTACATTGGCAACCAAAAACTGGCAACTGGCAGCTTACTTCACACACATTTGCCGTTACTCAGTTCGCAATTTAAAATTAAAATTTAGAATTACAGCTGTAGCAGACAGTAGCCAAACAAATTGTGCGCCAGGGCTTTTTGATATTTACGATGGCCGCCCTTCGCAGCCATCTATGTAATATCAGTTTGTAAAATCGGTCGGTCTTGCAGTCGAAATATTAAGGCTATAGCAGACAGCACAATTGTTATTGTTTTGACTTAATAAAATGCAATGAATTACACTAATAAACAAAACAATTGCAAAGCAAACCCACTATGATGTAAACCTGTATTGAATAGACCTATTACATATATTTGATCGACTTAAGAAATATTTGAAGGTTCAAGGTTGACTCTTTGGTGACTATCATGGCACAAATGCAAGTCTTAAATGCGAAGTCTTATAGCACACAGCTATTGTTCTTTTCCCACTGATGCAGTCACATTTAGCCTTAATAAACATGAAATAAAACAAATAACTTTCATTTTTTACCATGAATTACAATAAATAGTTTCCCGTTCGTACGCTATATACCTTGATTTTACAATACATAGTGCTGGCTTCCGATGCGAGCTTTGTCCATGCCCACCAAACACAATTTACGTACATGTATAACTAGACTACCATGGGCTACAATTAATGATGGTCTTTGCAAGAATTATAAGTTAATATCTGTTCTTCGCAATTTTATTGATACTGGTATTTTCCAATTGAATATTACATGGAAACTGTAAAAACAATTCGTACGTTTTCTTTTAGCATATATTTAGATTGTACATTATGTTAACATATCGTAAAACATAACATGTAAACATAACGTACAGCTTTTTTTCAAAATTGTTTAGTCAAGACTATTTCTTTTATTAATTCATGGTGTTTCTCGCAATAATCTAACTAGTAATAGCATTTCAAATTCAAATTTTAAATGCTAAGCACTCCGTCGTGAGCAGTTTTTAGTTTGGCAAAAGTCAGTGTTTTTGGTTTTGGTTGGTTTAGACTTGCAAAGGTGAGAAGCTCGGGCGTTTCCGTAGTAAAAGGCCGAGCAATATTACGAAAGGCAAATTGCTAAACGTTTGAGGTTTCCAAAAGGGGTTTATACGTTATTCAAAGAGTTTTGTTCATTTTAAGTTTTAACACATTTTTTCTTTTCTTGCAATAAAGTGGTTATAGGATATCAAAGGATAAAAGTTTTTACACTTTGATTTTACTGACTTTACCTCTTTTTTTTTCAAGCGTTACCCCTATTGTCGCCTCATAGCCTAGTACCAGCCGGTAAAATCCGTTAGGAGGTTCTGAGTAAATGTCACTACTATAGCCACTATGAATGGATCAGTTAACAGACTAAACCATACAAAGATATACCGTATAAGGATTAACAATGAGATCATACTTTGTGGCCATACTTGATCTTTTAGTCACTGCGAAAATCTCCGGAGGAAAAGGACAGTCAAAAGTAAGGTAAACATCTATAAGTTATTAATTAACTTAATATCTTAGCTTGTTAAAAGTTAACCACATTAGCAAGTTACGAAGTAGGCTTGTAAGCTAAAGCATGTTGATACTGAAAATGCGAGAAACAAAGGTAAAGGTCAATTTGAACAAGTCTTATTTGTATGGTTTAGTCTGTTAAATGCTCCATTCATAACAATTCCTACCCAAACAAACCGAAATGGTACATCGACGCTTGCCTTACAGCTTAAGGTGAGACATCTCTTTTTGAACAATAATACAGACGAAAACAGAAGATATTTTGTCTAAATGCGAACAAAATGCAACAAGATTAAACGTAGAATTAAACTAAATATAAGTTACAAGAAGGACGAAAACTGGAAAGTATGGCAACTAACCAGCCACACAAAATTTGGAGATATTATAATTATACGGAAACGGACAAAAATAAAAAGAAGTAGAAATCGAAATTGAACAGTTGTATGAACATTTTAATACACTTTATGGTGAAGATAGTAATATTAGACTTACCTATATCTGAAACAGGGATACATAAAGCAGTATTCAAACAAAATAGATTTAAATCTGCAGGACCAGACGGAATCTCGGCAGAAATCTTTCAAACTACGCACACGTCTGGTTTCACTCTTTAACAAAATATTAAAAACTGCAGTTTATCCTGAAATTTGGGGCTTGGATTACATTATCCCCATCTTTAAAGGTGCCAGCTCCAAAGAAACAAATATCTACCGCGGTATTACCTTAGATATCATAATATATTATCAGATACATGTAATTTATTCATAGATTACATGTAACTGCCTGCCATTGGGCTGAAAAGAATTATAAAACTTGTTGACTCTCTTTGGGTTCATGAAAGGAAAATGTACGATTGATTGTATAGTTTTATTACATTCAGTTATATCAAAATATTTGCATCCAAGACGCAAAGTTTACTCTATATTAATAGGTTACGAAATGTTTTTTGATGAAATAAACCGTTTGTTCCTATTGCAATCTCTTCTTGCTGGAAACGTTAGTACTAAAATGGTAAATGCCATCAGATTAATTTATTCTGTTGTCCGGCTTCAGTTATTTTAAGCATAATGGGCAAGTATGTTCGAATGTAACCAATTCATTCCAGGGCGTGAAACAAAGTGACCCGAGTTCATCTGTTCGTGAATGACACAGCAAATTACATAAATTCAGATCTTGATGGAGTATTTTCTGTAAATGATCTCCGCCTATTTTTGATGTTAATAAAGTATTATTTTCAACCAAATCAGAACGTAAAAAATATTGAAATGTATTTGGTCTTAGAAATGAACATAAACAAAACTTAAGTCATTATTTGCAAAGAGGGGATACCAACTAGTTATGGTGGTTTCCTTAATAATGAAAACATTGAAGTAGTTTCAACGTTTATATATTTAGGTGTACAACTCTTTTTAAAATGGAAACTGGCATTGCACCGAAAAATATATTGCAGACCATTCATCAAAAGCCTTATTTAGTCTATTCTTTATTTTTCAACAGTTCGAATTCTAAACTTCAGAAAAATGTAAATTATTTGCGCTGCTTTTCATAATCACGGAAACGATATAGAATTGATTTACACAAAGTTTTGTAGAAATATTCTGAAGGTAAACACGTCCACAAATTTATCTATGCTGTATGGTGAACTTGGCAGAGTACCGATGAAAATCAGAAGACAACTAAATATAATCAGATACAGGATTAAAAAAAAATAAAAATAGGCGACAATTCTCTTGTTAAGCGGGTGTTTTAAATTAGTATTGATTAAAAGAAGACACAGTAAATGACATTAGAATCTACATGCAAAGGCTTGAATATTACACATCAATTAAAATTAATTCTAGATATTTTGGATATGTCAGATATTTGGTATAATACTGAAAATTATAATCGTATTTATTGCGCAGATGGTACACCGTACTTTCGAATTTGTGTTGTGTTATACCATTGTTATACCATTGAATTTGGTATATTTTGATGATGGTACCTCTTTAAAGGTCCATTACTAACGCCAAATCGAATTTTCTTTTAAATCTGGAATTGTAACAGGGAAATATAGTTTGAAACTAGCTTCTAAAACTTTGTAATAGCCGTGGGGTATTTCCCTGTTTGAAATACTGCTGCAAAAAAAAAAAAAACGAGCGAATGTTTGTATATTTCCTTAGATTGACCTGGGTGGTCTTTTTGTCCTACTTTCGCTGTATTGAATGTTGTTAACAGTCACACATACACTTTGCACATCATTGGAAGTAAAGTTCTTCAATTATAATTCAAAATAGGCATGCTTATTTATGTACAACCTATTTACAGCCTCTCTATGGAAAATTTCCGGAAAATTACAAAGATATTTGAAAATGGGAAAACCTACTTTCGTTTTTGAAAAGGCAAAATATAATGTATTAATTATTTTGTTAAACTCACAATTTTCAACACAATAAGGTCACATTCAATGCAGTATGTCATATTTTTCCTTTTGAGAAGACACCTGTTACGATCCCAGATTTAAAAGAATATTTAATTTGGTGTTAGTAATGGACATTTTACAAGACCTTTTTTGTGACCTTTTTGCGCATTATATAAAAAAATTAAGTCTCGTTGAATCTTAACGGATGTTTAAATTATATAGAGACAGTGAATATTTCTATTTGTTCAGGCTAGTATGTAGTTGCATCTTCACGGATGTTTGGTTATATGAATACAGTGATTTCTTTCAGTGTTCAGGCTATGTAGTGTTTAGCATCTACACGGGTGTTTAAATGATATAAAGACAGTGATTTCTATTTGATCAAACTATGTAGTTTTTGTGATAAGATGAGCCAAAAATGCACTTCTAAACTCGAAGGTATTTTTTTATCCCCCGCCTTGGCGGAGGGGATATAGTAACGGGCTCCGTCCGTCCATCCGTCACACTTTTGTCCGGAGCATAACTCCAAAAGTACTGAAGGGAATTACTTGAAACTTTAAACACAAACAGAGAGGACTTCGGGAGGTAGTGCAGTGCTTAAGAACTATGACTCTACCTTGTATAATTTTTTTATTATTCTTCTTTGTTACATTTTCTTTATTTTTCTTGTCCGGAGCATAACCCCAAAGTTCCTAAAGGGAATAACTTGAAACTAAATACATTGATAGAGTACAATGAGGGTAAGTGCAGTGCCTAAGAAGCATAAATTTATCTTGGCAAATTTTTAGCTCGACTTTTCGAAGAAAAGGGGAGCTATCCTATTCGCCTCGGCGTCGGCGTCGGCGTTGGCGTCACACCTTGGTTAAGTTTTTCGTACCACCCCACTTTATTTCAAAAGTATTAGAGGTATGGCTTTGAAACTTACCATACTTGTTTACCATCATAACCTCCATCTACAGACAAGAGTACATAACTCTGTCAAGGTTTTTGACAGAATTATGGCCCTTTTTAGCTCGACTTTTCTATGAAAAGGGGAGCTATCCTACTCGCCCCGGTGTCGGCGTCGGCGTCGGTGTCGGCGTCGGCGTTGGCGTCACACCTTGGTTAAGTTTTTCGTACCACCCCACTTTATTTCAGAAGTATTAGAGGTATGGCTTTGAAACTTACCATACTTGTTTACCATCATAACCTCCATCTACAGACAAGAGTACATAACTCTGTCAAGGTTTTTGACAGAATTATGGCCCTTTTTTTACTTAGAAAGTGTATTGAGCTTGGTTAAGTTTTTCGTACCACCTCACTTTATTTCAAAACCATTGGAGGTATTGCTTTGAAACTAACCATACTTGTTAACCATCACGACCTTCATCAACAGACAAGAGGACATAACTCTGTCAAGGTTTTTGACAGAATTATGCCCCTTTTTGACTTAGAAAATACATTGAATATGGGTAAAATCCACTTATTGCCTTAACCCTTTGAGATATTGCTTTGAAACTTTTAATGCTATTTCACTTCATTACCCCCATCAGTACGCAAGAGAAGGTAACTCTGTCAGGGATTTGTTTTAAAAATTAAGGCCTTTTATCGACTTAGAATCTTGGTTAAGTTTTTCGTACCAGTCCACTTTTTGACTGAACTGTTTGAGATATTAATTTGAAAGTTGGAATACTTGTTTACCATCATGATTCCCAAACATGGGCAAGAGAAGGTGATTCTGTCAAGGAT
>JAFMSR010002728.1:0-21051 GCA_022818135.1 Saxidomus purpurata | reverse complement strand
ACACTCATTTAGTATTTTGCATGGATGCAAAAATACTGCCAATGTTTACGTTTTCAATCGGCGAGCATTCCCGATCATTTCCGACCAGACTTCGTAAATCATCGGAAATACGCAAATCTGAATGACGTCACACGAAGAAGAAATTGAAAATGGAAGATCAAACCGTTACGCCGAAGAAACGCAAAAGAAGAGGTTCAGTTCTTACAGAATCAGAGCGCAAACGAAAGAAAAGAGAGCATACGAAGAAGTCCAATCTGAATCGCATAAGCATAGGAAATCACTATGAACGTTGGATGTTGCTGAAACAAGAACGTGGTCTAAAGACGAACGCTGATGTCGCGAAAATTCTTCTCGACAGGTGCAGTACAGTACTGTATTTCTTCTTTTTCGAGCGAATTAAAATTACTGTTTACATTGCAATATATGAATAACAAAGCAATAACAGCTAATCGATAGTACCAAAGCCGCTCGAGTTTCTCTTGTATTATGAAGGAATGAGTGTTTTTTACAGTTTCGTACTTGGCACCTTCGTACTTATTATTTTCGAACCAAATCGACTGTCCATAAAACAGAAATTTGTAGCGACCAAAAAATGGTAATTAATGTAATATATCAACGGAAACTTCCGCTGCATTTCGAAGGTATTTCAATTCAGTAGATAATGTGCAGTGGGCCTCGTACAATGCTAATTTATATTGGTGAAGACCAAAGAAAAGAAACTGTATACATCACAGACCTATATACATGTAGGTCCGTGTATACATGTATATATTTACAGTAGATAGATTTTATGTGCTTTGACAGACGTATGGAAATTCTATTCAATCTGCAGAAGCAGTCACACTGAGTATGGGAAATTAATAACACAAAATGTTGACACAATATTGAATAATATTCAGTTGCACAAGGCAAAGAGTATATAATAATTATATATATAATATATATTCAGAATGCACAGATGGTTGCATATACATGTAGTAGCCCCATTACAAGAAGAAAGCAAGTTCACACCTAGAAGACCCATTGTCAATAGCCAGACCAGGAGTCAAACCGTGGTCTCAGTGGTGACCAAATTAGTTAACTGCTGTTCTTAACAGACAGCCCTGCTGTCACTTTACTGAACAATTGAGTACATTTTTTATTTAATTATTCCTTTTAGCTTTTTGTCGCAACATCAACAAACTGTAACACAGGCATCATCTAGTAGAATTACTTCTACCCCATTCAAAATACCAGGCAGACATCATAAAACAGAAAGTCCTGTGGTTTCTGGGATTTCTTGTGCATCAACAGACAGGTAACATTACTACAATGAAATTCTTCACACAAAACATTTTTTTGTAAACTCAATACTTTGCAAAGAGCTGGGAAATGTGTTGCAGAATAAAATTGAAAGGTTTTCTGTAATTACAGTTTCTTTCCCTAGCTTTTTATGTGATTAACTTAAATTCTAGCAAACTATGCGATATTCTTTGTGAAATATTAAATATGAGACAGAAATTGTTCAACTGAAATTTATTTGATTATTATACCTCAATTTCATAGTAAATGTTACTACATGATGTAGTACTGCATGATGTTAATCATGGTGGTGTGGTTGCGGAGTGGTTAACGCTCTGGACTACCTTTCCGGAGGTCCCCGGTTCGATTCTCTGCCGGAGCACTGGATGTTTCAGAAACGCTTTTCAGTGTTTACCACCTGTCTGAGATGAACTGGTTAGAAACCCAGAGGTAGTCCAGCGTGTATCGGTGCTATACGCCGGGCACATAGAAAAGAACCAAGGGGTCTATAAAAAAGAGCTAGGGTCTGGTACCCGTATTCCCTTGTATCTGCTTCTGTCTCCAACATAAAAAGGACCACAATGGAAATAAGAGCTTGCTCTTTATTGTGTTATCCTTGGTACTTGGTGCTGAAATAAATACATACATACCACAGGCAATACAGTAATTATTTTTACGTTGCTGTCAAGGTTAGGTATCACATGGTTGCCAAAAAATACTGCCAGCAGTGCTACAATTTTAACTGTCAACATTCATTCATCTAGCATTGTAAAATCTGGAATTTCCTTTCTATGATATGACGATGTTGAAAAACATGTTTACTTTTGTTTTCAGATGATACTCTTACTATTGAATTTGCCGAACCATATTGTTGGTTGAAAACCTGTTATAAATCACAGCTTGTATTTATATCTGTCCGAAAATGGTGAAAAAGATTAAGAGCAGTATGATTTTAATGCCTATAATGGAAGTCTGCAGTGATCACATTGTCTGTTTTGTGATTTCCTTGTGTATGACATGTATGATAAGGGAAATATCACATAGCTTTTGGTGGGACAGTAAAATTGTCCACCTTCATACAAATACTGGACATCATCCTCGTCTTTGCCTAGAGGACAATATTTTCTGTAAGTGGACCACTCCACTGTCCCACTCAAAGTGATATTCATACAAAAAAAAAATATATTGTAAAACTATCTCATTATACCAATAAATGCAGCAAAGGAGAAAATATCAAAGTTTTATATTTTTCAAGTGACCAAACTATGTCGGCAGATGAAGTTCCAAAGGAAATCAAAGTAAAAACCACTTCAACTGGAAGGCCAATTTTACAAAAAGCCTCTTCATCATTTGTTGATCCTTTCAAGTAAGTTCACACTATGTACTGTCACTACAGTGTCTATATGTTCATTTCTGTATTACAAATAGAGTAAAATGGAAATTGGAGTGATTGTATGTATGGCTATGCAGATGATACATGTCAGATTTCTCCCAAATCAATCAATTGCTGGGAGATTTATAGCCTTGAGTCATTGGTTCTGTTTCGTTTAAAAAAAACATAAATAGTTGGTTCAGAGCCCTATCATTAGATGGATGGCACTTGTTCATCACATTTAATGAAAATGTGGTACAATTGTGCGTATTGGTACACAATTTATGCATACTTTATATTTTCAAAATTAATCCATACATTTTATGGCAGTTATCACTCTTATTTTGTTGTATATTATGTATACTATAAATTTATCTGTACAGAGTCATACCAGAGCATTGGTCCAATATATATTTTCATTGCACAATGCTATGATTGTCTTAACGTGGATTGGCAAATTATGCACACAAAATGGTTTTCAGTTGATGGTAAAGTGGCAGCCCTGTCCCTTGTGGCCGGTGATATAAATTAACGAATTTGCTTCTTTTTTCAGTGATTCATTTATTGATGTGACTTTGGTGGAGGATATTGAAGATGAAGATGCGAATGATCCAGATTATGTGCCAGAATTTGAAATGACAGCTGTGTTGTGAGTAATAGGGTTGTTTTGCCTGCAGGCATAAATGTTTGTTTTAAGAAACTAATACACTTCTAGGCACTGTTATGAGTTGGCAGACTAGCCATGCCGTTTTCAAATTCTAGTTAAAAGATTATTTGTGGATTACAGCTGTAAATTTATATAAATGTAGAAATGCAACCTTTTATGAAATTGTTTCTGCAAATTTAAAAGACATGGACGACCCATATAGAGAAATGAGAGGTACATGTATATAGGAGTCACCTTGGCAGTCTGCCTGACTCTGTCAGTATTTGTTATTCTATAGCCATATGAACTTGTAAATGTTTCTTGCTTACTTTTTTTCAGACATTGAATCAGTTTGTAGACTAAATAAACATAGACTGTAATTGCACGATATATGTTTTAATGACCTTGAAGAAACCTATGTAAATTGCCTTTGAAAATCACTGTTTGCACACAGTACTTATTGATACTTTTTGTGTCTCTTGCCTGTTTGTACGTATTCTTATGCAAGAACACTTCAGACAACACTAATAGTAACAGAGGTATGACCCTTTGTGTAACCTTCACCTCTTCTCCTTATTTGACTGAAGTAATCGGACTTTATTGCTCTTACCATTTAAAGCACATCATTTACAAAGAGGCATTTTGTGGGTAATCATTACCAATTTCATATGTCTGTTTTATACATTTAGAGATGAGACTGCTCAGGGGTTGGAAGAGTTAGCATTTGAAGAAATTGAATTCAATATGGAGGAGGAAGGTGATGAAGATGTGGAAGGGGAGGAGCCCGAGATTGGAGAAGGTGTGAGAAAGATTAAAGGCACAGATGAGTGTGAAGGGCTTGCAGAATCTGTAATTTGTGTCTCATTTGTTGAGCAACTTAAAGTGCTAGCAAGAACCCATGTCACAAAGTGCTTGCAGGCAAAATGTGAGAATTCCTCAGTGATAAGACTGAAAGAAGAATTTATCGGTTCAGCTGTGTACCTAAAATGGGTAAGTAATAACATCGTTCTAATACGTCAAAATGCTATTTTGAGCTCAGTTGGCTATTAGCATCGCTCACTGTCTGGCGTTAGTCTGTTCAATTCTTCCTAAACAACATCTTCTCTGAAACCAGTGGTCAAATAATGATGAAACTTGTCAGGGGTATTTTCTTCCATGAAGCTCTCTCATATTTGTTCAGATTATTTCATCCCTTGCAAAACTCTTGTTGCCATGGCAACAGAAAATAAAAACCTTAAAATCTTCTCAAGTACAGGAAGGTCTAGGTATTAAGTATTTAGTATGTAAGCTCTACCAAGATTGTTAAAACTATGACCCCCAGGTCAAAATTGACCCCACCTGGGGTTGACTTGATTTCATATCTATAGGCTCATACTTCAAAAACTTAAAAACTTTGTCTGAAGCCAGGTGAGCAATAAAGGGGCCATCTTAGACCTCTTGTTTGGTATGCTATGCTACTGATACACGTCTCCAGTTGAAAAAGATTACATTGTAACATTTTATGAGTAAAATTGCCATTCTTGGGCATTTGATAGTTGTCTGTGCATTGTACATATTTAATGCAGACAATCTTGATAGAAATTTCTGCCATTAGCTTCAGTCATTTGTCAACATGGTTAGAATTATACGCATTTTGAAACATACCAATAATATGCTAACGACAGCTCAAATACTGATATAATACTGGTGTATGCAATCTAGGGGTAAAGAAGCTTTTGTTGTTGTTTTTAGATGCATACCTGATTATAATTTGAAGTTTTTTGTAACAGAAATCCTGTGACATTTTAAAAGACTATTATTGTAGGTAAAACATCTTTACACCTTTTCAAATACAAATGTATAGAAAATATACTAAAATCACTTTTCAGATGTGTGACTCGGGTCATATTGTACATACGTGGTGTTCACAAGCGGTTTTGAATAGACGTGTCCATAGCGGGGACTTTTTGACATGCATGTCTATTTTGACATCTGGTAACAACTTTGGAAAGATGGCACTATGGGCTAAACATTTGAATCTAAAGTTCCCATCACCAACATTCTTCCACAAAGTACAAAGATACTACATGATACCGACCATAAACACATACTGGGAGGAGAAACAAAATGAATTGCTGACCACCTTTAAAGATAAGGATGTGATTGTTTTAGGTAAGTCATTCTAAAATTAATGGAGTTTTTTATGCTTTCTGAATACGTGTTAAATATGTATGTGGTCATGCTTTGGGTCCCAAGCCTTGGGAAAGGTTCGAAAGTCTGAACATGATGATGATTTAACTCAGATACTGGTCACATCAATGCAACTTAATACTCTGAAAATGACACAATACCCAACTGAAATTTCGTCTGGCCAATTCATATTTTTACTTTCATGTTTACATTACTTTTATTAGTCTAACACACAATTGCTGGTCAAGATTCATTGTGTATGGAACATCTAGTGTACAATATGAAATCTTATCACTGTCATTATCAAACACAAATTTTTCCCTTGCAGTGGTTCTAGCATGATAAAAGGTTACTGTATACTTGTTTCCAAGGGTAATTAGATCTGGGGAAGTATGACCAAAAGGAATAGAAATTGGTTTGTAGTAGAAGTGTTTGTCTTGGTGACCTTTATGATACAACAATGAACAAATAACAACTAGGATACTGAAGCTCTATGGAAACATAAGTGATGCACAGTACATTGTTCCTTGTGTTTTGTCTGGAAGCAATGGTGACTTATTCTGTACATACAAGCTCATACACAATGGGTGTGTTATCTAATGTTACTTCTCACTTTTTTTGCAGGTGATGGACGTAATGATTCACCTGGTCACTCAGCGCAGTACTGCTCGTATACCTTGATGGAAGAAAGTAGTAAAAAAATCCTTACTATTCAGACGCTGGACAAAAGGACAACAGAACTGAAATCAACAAATATGGAGAAAGTTGGTTTCAACAAAGCTATGAGAGAAATTCTTGATAATGATCTCCATGTTCAAGAGGTTGTTACAGATGCTCACCTCGGCATAGGAGCAGTCATGAGTAAGCTTTATAATTTTGAAGTTTCTCAGTTGTAAGAATTTATAAATTAGCTAAGGTACCAGTTAGGTACAGATGTACATTGATCAATATGAATAAAAAGAACCAATCCCATGTTTTAGCCACAGCTCTTGAAAACAGCTGGCTACTTCCTACAGTGTTAATGACATTATCTTGCTGTCCAAAGCTAAGTTTATCTTGTCTATTCAATGAAATTTAGGATAAGGCAGCAAGTCGTTGGCAGGGATTATATTGCAAGTTGTGATGTTTTGTTATATGTTTGCATCATCATATCTTTCCAATTATTTCACTTCAGAATCAACATATCCAGACATCAAACACTCTCATGACATTTGGCATGCAGCTAAAAACCTTGGAAAGAAAATACTGAAGGTATTTGTCCTGTCATTCTTACATTATCTTGTTACTTCAGATGTACTGGGTTTTTGATGTACTTTATACCAAATCTCTACAGCTCCATTACAAAAATATCATATCATATTATTGTTTTATATATTTCTTGGTCAGTAAGACTATAATGAAAATAGCATGCTGCTGTATATTTATGCCACCAAAAGGAGAGGCTTGCAGTCTGTGGGATTTAATAAAGTGAGAATGTGACATAACTACCAAGATATGAATAGTGAAATAACATACATCAGTCATAGAAAATGTAGGTGCAATGGGCCTGGAAAAAACATTTAGACAATAGCTGTTTGTTATATGTACTTGTTATGAAGGATATGATGGAAGTTTATACATAAGTATCATCACAAAGACCATGACCCTTGCCAGCTTGTCAGAGGTAAAGGTCATTGAAGCTTCAGAAGCAATAGGTCATTGACCAGTGCTACAGTTTTATATCATGTCTTGTAAGTTGTAAATGTATCAAAATTGTTCACAGATTGCTCAGAAGAAAGAGAATAGTGTTCTGGTGCCTTGGCAGCGTGATATTCTTAATCACTTCTGGTTTTCCTGCAGCAAAGCAACCACCTACCTAGAATTTTTAGTAAGTTCTTTGGAAATGCTATAACATTTTGAAAACACTACTTGATAGCATTAGAAGTTTCCGAATTAAACATTCAAATTAGTTAGTCCACTTATAACCGTTTCCCAGCCATAAATCTTATTTACAACAGTTTCCCAGCCATAAATCTTACTTACAACAGTATCATAAATTCTTGAAAGAGGTGTGCAATAAAAATCCAATGACTGATTTGCAAATGATGATCAGTCTAATCATGATCTACACTGATCACAAATGCAGACTCAATTACTGCCAATAGTGTAAGGACTCAAACATAATCTGGTAGCCAGTAGATATGATAAAATGTCGTAATATATGAAGAGGAAAAGTCACACATGTAGGAATTTTGGTACATGTTAAAAAGAAAGTCTTGATAGGGAGCTGTGAACGGGTTTTACTTTGTACAATGAAAGACATGTTCAAACAAACAATAATTTTGTTTTGATACAGTATGTTTGTCTTCAAATTTTAACAAATAGCTGTACAATTTTCAGTCCATATGGCGCAGTTTACTCCACCACATAACTAACCAACACCAGTGGGTTTTGTCACATGGAACTGGCATCAACAGTTGTTTGCATGACCCATTAGATCCAGACGAGGAGAGGAGCAAACCATGGTTGTCACCTTCCAAGGACAGGAAAGCTATTGAAAAACTTTCAGCAGTTATTCTTGACAAAAGACTCCTTGGAAAGGTTCACTACTACCTGAATTTCAGGTATGTATTTATGCACTTGTACATGTAGGTGAAAATTGAAATGTATAACAATTGATGTGCACTGTTGATGGAATATACAACTGATTATAACACTTCATCATTATATACTAGTATTTTGACTGACACTTTAGCTGAAAGATCCAAGGAAAAGGTTTTTTATGATTTATATAGGCCATAGACCTGGTCAAATGATCAAGTTAAAAAACATTACTTGTTTTTTTCACAAAGTTTTTGGATTTGGAAAATCTTTGTTACTTGTTTGACTATGGACTAGATTTAAACTTTACACATGTCTTAGGGTCAATGAGTAACGTAAAAATATTTGGCACAAAGCTCTTGGCAAAATTTTATGCATTTCAGGCTTAAAAACACTGATGAAAGCTTTTCATGCAAATTGCTGTCTCTTTTCAGTTCTGGTTAGGCTTAGTATTCTAAATTACATGGGAGAAGCTGAAATATAGAATTTATTTGTATAAATTTCAGAAGTACTTCAGAACTGGAAGTATTCCACCAGCTGATACTGATGTATTGCGCAAAGAGGTTTGCCTACTCCCCACCAGTATATAAAGTGAGGAACAGACTGGCTGCCATTGACCACAACCACCATTCAGATAGGCCACTAAAGAGAAATAAGGATGGAGAAATCAGGTATACAGGGTATACAAAAATGTGCATAAATTCTATGCAATGCCTGAGCACAGTAAACATAAATTGCAAAGTCTGTATAATCACTGTGATATTTTTCATGTAATTAAAAAACATCTGTATTTTGTTAGGGGTCATGCTAGTCAAAAGTTTAAACATAAAGAGGATTACAAAGGAACTCTTAAGTTTCCAATTTTCAATGATATTGAGAACACAGGTCATACAAAACTATAGTACTATGGTTTCAATAACTGCTGAAAAGAATTTATTCAAAGTGTTTACAGAGGATAGGGATAGTGCACTGTCTAAGAACCATAACTATTTATTAACTTTAATTACCTCCATTTGTTGCTGTCATTATATCTGTGATGAATACAACAACCATGCAATGGATTTAGCTTATATCTTTACACTCTAATATATGACACAAACAGGAAGTGAAGTCTTAACAGCTATAAATTTTTAAGTGGCAGCAACATGTTTCCAATAACAACCTTTATTATTATAAACATAATGGAACATTCTTGTTTACAGATATCACAGATGCTTTGTGAAGAAAAGTAAGAGGTGGTCAGTGTTTCCAGAGAAAGAGAAGAAAGACTACGGCTATGTCAAGGAGCTGAAGAAAAGAGCTTTAGTGATAAGGCTGGAGGACAGAGTTGGGATGAAAGGGAAAGAGCTTGAACCAGACGATCCCAGAAGAATTGCCGCTCACATTGCCCCGGTAGAACCACTTCCTACAAAAGAACTGGTTCTACAGAAAAAGTCGAGATTTGAAACAAAATGAGTTTATATCATGATAAGATACACATAGGCATTGCCGTACTTACAAGAAACTGTGGACCATAAGGTGTTATCATTTTCATATGGCATCAAAAACTAGGTTGCTAAAGAAAGGAAAGGTTTACATTGTACCAAGTGATTAGTCAATCAGAAAGTTTCTGGAGGATCCATATCTATGTACAAATGAATATAGTATTGATGATGTGTCACCATTTATAAGTTATACATGTATGTTCTAAATTTATCAAAACATTTTCAGCAACTGATTGCAGGTGCAGATACTAAACTTTGTATGACTAATACTAAATGGTTCACTTTTCAAACTGGGACATCTAACTTAAATGTTTTGTTAGGACTATATTGGATTTTTAACTCAGCTGGACAATGTGAAAGTGAAATTCTTAATCAGGCTGTTGTAACTGGATCTTGGTCAAGTTTGTAAATGCTCATCAGAGTTCCAAAAACTGTCACTAAGCTGAATTATGGAAAATCACACAAAGTATTTTTACAAGACACATTTTCTACACAGTCTCCTTAAAACATGACCAGAGTTTCTCTTCCTGGATAAGAATTGGGTCAAGCTAGAAGCTAGGTAATCTAAGGCTAGAAAAGGTCAAGTAATGAATTTCATTGTAAACTTTGAGGTCATTTTACCTTCCAGATTTATTTACCTAACACCAGTCTTTGTGAAATTTAGGTCAAGCAAGGTCACATGGTCAAATCAAAGAAAATCTGTGTCAACATTCTAGAAGCCAAATCTTTTAATCTGAATGTTTGTCTAAGGGTTTGTATGTTTAGTCTGTGTGTGTGTCACATGTGGCCAAAAACTACGTCACAAGACCTAATAAAAAGAACTGTTAACTCTCAAGTATACAATCCTCATGAAAATTGCCCAGAATGTTTATTCAAATGGTTATATTGTTTTACCAGAAATCTTTGGTAGAAAACCACATCACAAGGTCAAACCAATTTTAAACCTTGAAACAAAAGTCCACAATGGAACCCAATTTCCATGATTTTTGGTTTTTTTCTTGAAGATTTCTAGGTAAAGATTTGAACTGGGTCACCTGGGATTGACAAGTAGGTCACCAGGGTGATCGAATAAAAACTGTGTTAAACTGTAATAGTCACAATTTAAAGCCAATCATGTTAATTGCTCAGAATGTCAAGGCGAACAAGAATGATTGCATTATTATAAATAAATTTGATATTTCTTATAAAATGTTCTAGTTGGTCAGTTGGTCAGAATACCAGAAATACATATTTTAGGCCTAATTACGTGCATACTATTTTAACGGTACTGCACAAAGTCCTGCAGAGCTTGTGTCATGGTGGTTTGTCTGTAATCAGTTTGTAAAAATTTCCTTTACAAGTCTGTACAGATCACATTTTCATTGGAGTTTCATGAAACTTGCTCGGAAGGATCCCTTTAGTTTTTGGGGTCAGTTGGGTTAAAGTTCAAGGTCAGTGACCCGAGATTTCAGTAATAGAATCTTTCACTAGTTGCATGTGCAGATAGGAATATCTGGTTAGATGTTTACTGTTTTGGTAATAACGAGGCACAGCTATAAGTAGCAGAAATAAAATAAAACTAATTCTTTTCTGCTCGGTATCTTATGATCTATATTTGCCAGTCTTTAAATTTCACAGGATAATTTGTACTACCCAGAATACAATCTATACTTTGACGTTGGTGGGTTTATGTCACATAAGCTTTTCACTAAAGGTCAATATTTTCATTTAACTTATGAAACTGGCTCAGATGATCCCTTTTGTTTTAAGTCCAGTGGGTCTAAGATACCATTCAGCTCAATATTTTTATTCCCCCACAAAACGAAGTTGGGGGGTGGTATATAGGAGTGAGCTTGTCGGTGGGTCTGTTGGTTTTCATGGTTTCCGGATGATAACTCATGAACGACTTTACCCTTTTGAATAATTTTTGGTACACACGTGCAACTTCATGAAATACAGGTCAAGTTCCACTTTGGAGTCAGTAAGTCAAAGGTCAAGGTCACAGTGACTGAACTGTTAAACAGTTTCCGGATGGTAACGCATGAAAGGCTTGACCGATTTAAATAATTTTTGGTACACAGCTGTAACATCATCAAATACAGGTCAAGTTCGACTTTGGGGTCAGTAGGTCAAAGGTCAAGGTCTCATTTACACAAGCTATTGTATAATAACTCAACTCTATGTCCTTGTCGCCATTCCTTTCTTACGGTTGCCATACTTCTGTGACAAAGCTGTATTGTGGGGGTATAATTCGTCACTCTTGTGACAGTTCTAGTTGGGATCTAAATAAATTTTTCTTTCAGCTGCATAGGATGGTAGGTCTTATTGTTAAGATGATCCCTAATGTTTTGGGGTAATTCGGCCAAGTTCAGTGACCCTTGTTAGCTTTTCCTTGGCAACATTCCAAGACATTATCACAAAACATACTTAGAACAGTCCAGTTGAGCGCTACTAGCTCTTATGGGTCTCCTGTTCTAGGTTTACTCAGATTGGCGATTTAATGTGTTGTTGACAGAAAGATATGCAAGACCTGAATTTCTAATTTTTATATTTCTTGGTCACTTATTGAGATGACCAACATCTTGCTTCCTTTACTCAAATTGTACACTACTTTGTAACAAAAAGAAATAAACAATATTTTCAATTATTTTTAATTTGTTTTTATTTTGTGTATCTGATATATACATTTGTATCAATAGTTAAAGGGTTAGAAATGTCTATACTAAAGGGTTCCGAGTGATGTTTTGAGACATTCTCACAACAATTGTAGGTTGTAATTCAGCCCTGATCACCAATATCGCTCACCCGCCTACCATATGCTATTATAAATAAGGTCAGCTACAGCATGTTAGAAAACAGTAAAATTACAATAAACTGTACCTCTAGAAACTGAAACTACAGTAAGTTGAACAAGTTATGACCCTAGGTACAACAATAGTTTTGTGAGAGGATCTCTTGACATTTCCACCTACCACATAGCTAAGTGCCAGACCTTGCAGTTATGGATTTTAAAAATTATGCCTGTTCAAAAAAGTGACCACTGAGCTGTGCCAATTATGACTTTATTATAACAATTCTGAAAAAATGTGATACATGGCCATCACAAAAATTGATAACTTTAGGCCTAACATATTCTCAGAATATTCAAATTGTACTACATATTCTTATATAAAATGTGAGACACAATAATACATCGCCACATGACAGTGCCAAACATCTAGTATCTAAACTCTGAAATTTTTTTTTGGAAGTTTTCCCTTTTTGTTGCCATAACTTTGGTTGAGCTTTATGCAAGAGACAGTCCCATCAATTTTCATCAACATTGGCCTAGTTGTTATAGGAAATGTTGGACTGACAGACGTCGGGCGTTGAGTGATCCTAATAGCTCACCTTGCACAAACACTTTGTGACAGGTGAGCAAAATAGATGAGCATTCACAAGTGAGCTTATAATGCTTTATGTTTATTACCCAAAATGAAAGTTAAGATGAAACAATTGAAATGGTCTGTCTCAAAATATCCATCTGCCAGTACATGTAAGTGATAAGAAAGATTTTTCTGAATACAATCAATTTGTCCATATTTTACACTAAAGATGTCCATAGTAAGACACAGTGATTTCAAAGGCAATGAATGTGTCATAGTACGCTTCAATTACTGATCAGCACAGAGGATTGAGAACTACATCTGTTCTATGTAAACTTAGCCCATCCATATACACTTAACAGTAGTTTAGAAACTGTAACAAGAAGTGTAAGCAAAATTAAGTCTTTCCTTACTGCATAATTTTCTTCTTAAAGCTGCTCACCCTGTGTTTCTTGTGAAAAATCAATTCAGCCAAAACTATACTTAAAAAGTAAAACATGTTTATGTTACAATCAACAATGCTATTGAAAAATGAAAAAAAGTAATTTGTGTATGTTGGTAGAATTGGTTTTACGGAACCGCATATTCAAAACGTTTCATTTTATAATTTGAAGGTGTAAAATTTCAAAAATATTGAAATGCATTAATGGAATTTGTTGAAGTACCCTTTTATTTTATTAATTGTTGTAAACTATAGTTATTTCAGACAGTTTGAATAATTGTATTTTTCACTTGAATCTGAGGACATGCAGCTTTAACCAAACAAAATGGTCTAGCACCAGGTAGAAATAAACATACAATGTATTGTCTAGTCATTAACTAAACTAGCCTGGAGGGAATAAACCCAGTATACTGGCCAAACATATCTGGAAATTTGTCTCTGATCTTCCAGACACAGCAAGATGGGATGACCCTCCGATCGCCAACCCCAAGCCTGCCGTGCTGCCAAAGAACGAACTGTCGATACCCAGCATGGCGGTTCGCTTTCCTGGCATCCGCTTCGTCTTCAATTACTAGAACGTCCCTTCTATACATTCTTGCCAAAGCAAGCACAGCTTCATCCAAATAAGAACTTGAAAGTCCTGCAATAAACAAAGTCATGTGATTAACCTCACCCAAGGCAAAAATTCAACATAGTTATAAAGATGTAAAACCTGAGCAAGTGTCTGCCAACAAACAGCAACTGTGCTGTAGTGTTTTCTAATTTTCAAAAATATTCCACCTAAAACATTACAAGTAGTACTACGTATGGATAAGTTTGGGGAAAGTTACAAGACGTTTGTAAGAGGCCTTAAATCGCTCACATGAGACCACTATAAGGTTTTATGAAATTCAAATAAAAATCTAAAATTTGTATTTTTATTGTTTCAGCTCTTCTTGACATATTTGTTTTCTCTGTCATCAGGTTGTCTGTACATTAGTAACTAACATTCTATAGATCATATTTTTCCATAGACTTGTTCAGAGGGTAGCAAGTAAGTGTTGACATGATCTGTATAGAATTTTGACCAAGTTGTGCTGAATTTGTCATACTGCATGTTATTAGTACAGGTTACATGTTCCTTTTGTTTTTCAGAAGGAAAATTGCAATGTGTACATGATATGTGTAGATAAAGAAAAAAGTAAAGGGATACTGGCCCTCTTGTTCTAAAGCTTGATGTACATAGTAGCTAATGCCAAATTTTATTGTGTAAAAATTTCTTTTTAAAAATGATGAGTGTTGAAATTGCTCTCAAGTGTAAACATTGTTCTGTGCAGTAAGGCTACATATGACATGACTAATTATGGGATAACTGGCAACAATTGCCAGGTAGCAGATTAGGCGAGCTAAAATTTACAGAAAATGTAAATGTGTTGCTTACACTAACAGATATATTACATAACTTACAGGAAGTAGAGAAAAACAATGTTCTGGACCATTCTGACAACACAGTCTCTCATCTTCTGTCGGCATTTCTCTGCAATGAGAGCAAACGCACCACTCGGGACTCTCGGCGTCTGGTGACGGGTGATAACCCCCAGGCTGTCTTGTTGGGGGGTCGTACAAGTCCAAAATTATGCTTGGATTTTGGTCCAACACTCCAATCAACAAATCCCTCATCCTCTCAACATCCATGTTTTGAAGCTCATTCTGTAAAGCATTTTTAAAATGAGGCACTATTACACACTCCTGCATTTTGACATTATTGGTGCTGACATACAAATGTACTATGCATTGAAACAACAAAATGATGCTATTTACAGAACTTGTTGATTTAAAAATTAGTCTTTTCTTGTTGCTGACAATAAATGTCCTACCTTTCTGACCAGCAAATATCATGATTAGCCAATACACTATGCACTCAAATCATGATCTGCACTAACAGTTGAAAAGACAACTATGTTTATGATATTAAACAGGGTTGAATTTAGCATGTTGAGGTTAATTTGTAGAAAAATATAAAACAATTTAAACATGTATTAAGGTAGTTCCACACCTTACGGCCGAATATTTCAACCTCCTTAGAAAACGGTCATATTTTGCATGTGCAGTCTACGATGTATGTACTTTAATGTGATGCTATTTGATAAGAACACGCTTACGCGACGTTGACGTCATGACGTCGTCAAGCAGTCTACCCAATTTATGTGGGCGCTTATATACAAACGTTCGTACCTGTGGTATTTATGAACAGATTTTGAAGATTCAAGTTTCATTTTTTATGTTACAAGTATACACAAATTTTGGTTGCATGTTTATTACATAATGAGTGCATTTATAGTCAGTATGCCGACTATTGCGACAATTTTGACGTAAATAACGTCGTATTTTGGAAGGTACTCTTGATATATTTTGCCGTTTTGCGAAGAATTTTGTCCGGTGACCCCACCTGAAATTTTGATATATTGCCACCACATAGTAGTTTATTCAAATTATCAAATAAAATCGATAGGTGATCGAAGTCAATTTTCTGCAAAAGGTTGTAGAAGAGAAAATATTATTATACTTTGTTATATATGACGTACAATAAAGATGAGATACGATCAATGTTCACAGTGCAAAACAATCAAATTGTTGTCACAGTTTTGCTTGTAAAAAGGCGCAAAAGTATTATGCACGACGTTAAGTGAATTCACATACCGTTCCGGAAGTTAATTTATTTAAACATGATGGCTTTCCGAAAGAGAGGCCGTTCCGTATAATCTTTAAAGAGTGAGTCCAAACTATAGTGCCTGTCCAAAGTGAAGTCGATGCTTCCGGTGATTGTAAAAATAATCAATCTTCCTGGAGGAACGCGCGTCGAATAATAGAGCTTGGGTATTTCGCGGATCAGAATATGCGAGAACTGTAATTCGTCGGTACATTTGGCAGACCAAAAATTGGCTAGCATCATTCTTTGATGTCAAGTGCCGGCAATACAGTTTCACTACAGCAGCGGCATAAAGTAACCCAAGACGGTAGTTGTCGCTGCTTCGATATCAATACAAAGATGGCAGCAGGTAAACACACATTTTTTCACCTGTTTATTAAAAAGCATGTTTTCCAGATATATACTTTGAAATTTAGACTTCAGAATATCTTTTTAGAATTCACAGTTAAAGGGTAGCGCATTTTATCAATTTTCCTTCTTTTTATGCAAAGCGGTAAAAAGCGATTTCAAGCTATTCGTTATTTCTCCATAACAAATACATGTGAAACAAAAGTATTGCTAGTATATGACATAACATGTACTACGATGACCACATCCTCAGGCATGCCTATGTCTTAAGTTTAAACTACATGTTATACAAATGAAGATAATATAATTTGGGTTAAAACTACCCGACTCCGTTTTACATGTATAACCGTTATCATTTGTGCGCAGTAGATAAGTTCACTGAGCTGCGTGGTGGTTTGGGTGAGATGACTTACTTGTAATAACTAAACCTCCCGCTGGTTAATTTTATCCCTGAGTTCGAGCCCCACTATTGCCATTTTGTCCATAGAAAATGCCGCAAATAGTGATATTAGACATCTCTGTAGCTTCGGTACTATTTGGACTATTATGAAAAGATATTTTTCATGCTGAACGCTGGTGTTGGTGAAACTTTCACATATCAAAAGACATGGTATGAGCAGGACTCAAACCCACGACCCTCAATCTATGAGAGGTAACAGTGATTTAAAGTCAGCGGCTCTAACCACTTGATCACGGAGGAACACGAGAAATGACTTAGAATATAATCTTATTGTTTCGTGTTGCCTCCACGTTTACATTATAATCAGCAGCGCTAGTTGATAAGTCTGACACCCGGCGTAAAGGGTCTCCCCATGCATGTTAGTTAATGACATACATATTTTAAAACGGTGAATATCACATCATAGCCAATGCCTTACAAGTCCATAATTGTATATTATTTCATGCTAACGAATGAAATACTCCATTGTGTATCAGCTGAATAAAAAGTGATGATTTAGATATCATATTAGTCACAGTGATAGTGATATAGATCTGCCATAACTTCTTTTTGGTGATGAATATAAATGATTCAGGTTTTGTGATAATAGATTCGCGCTCATGATATTAATATTAAATTGTATCACTTATATAAAAGGAGTATTTAAATTAGTGTTTCTCAATACAACAGTTACACCTATTAGTCATTATAGAAGTGGCATGAACTTCGTTTTGTATTTTTATATATTTCTGTTCAATACACTAAACACTTGCAGACAGACGGAGCAAGTAGGGGCAGTGTCTTGCCTAAGGAAAGAAACGTCGTATCACTGGTGGGGATCGAACCCGGGACCCTCTGATCCTGATTATACGATCAATATAATATATGTGTCTATTAACTACATGTATGCATAAAGTATTGGCATTGTTTGGGGATTCTTACATGATATTTGAACAAAAACGAAACGATGTATAGAATTTGGGGTTGCAAATAAATCTTGCAGGATTTGCAAATCAACTAAAACAAGTCTCTAACACGAAGTCATGACTGTAGAAAAATGTAAATGAAGGATGTACATGTATGTACATGTGCAAGGTAATTTATTAAAAAAAATATGGTAACCTAACGAGGTTGTAAACAAACTATCTCAACTAAGTCTTACAGAATATTTATTAACCAGTTCGTTCATAGTGTCTACTAAAAACATATACAATGTAGTTTCAAGCAGCTACGTTCCGAAGCAGACGACACTTTGGTTGTCGTCTGGTCAGAATTTAGTTCGTCAGTCTGTTGGATCACCATTACGAATAATGCCTTTGTTTAGATAAACAGAAAGGCATAAATTGGAAATCAAAGGATCCCATTTTAAAAATACATGTATATGTATAAACGGATTAATTGCTGTCGGCGCAACACTCATGATCAGTAAACTTACTAACCGTAAAACATTATTTCTTTCAATTATCTATTTTTCGGGTAAATGAACAGCATAATGTGAGCCCAGGAAAGTATACGCTCGATATGTTTATAGGGTTGGGTGGAAAGCGTGAACGCCGGCGGACAAAACAAGAAACTGGACAATTCAAGAAACGACGCCTTCAGTTGAAGGAAAAAAACGGCAAGGCCAGGAATTTCGCGAGAACCATGTGTTTAAGGCGTTGCCTCCGGAACGGGAAGTCATGTGTTCGAATCGCATCCGGTGTACCCTTGAGTAATGACACTTATGTCACACATGCCTCAGCCCGTCCAGCTGCAAATGGGTACCTACGATGACATTTTTTAAATACCTACTGTTTTAAAGTACATTCCATGTGGCTAATGTTTCCTCTCATGATCAGCGATAACATATTAACATAAGATCAGTGTTGCTTTAATATAAAACTTATATCATTAAATAGATTTATGACTTTAAAAATGTTTTTTTGTTTGTTTAGACAGCGTCCGGTTGTAAAGAAATAAACCATTGCCTAATATTGTAGTTGAAATAACGACGTTAACGTTACATATTGACGCACAAAAATAACGCATAACCGTAACTAAATTTCAAAATTAAAAAAATCTACTTAGATGACCTATTGATTTTTTTTGATATTTTGAACCATCTACACTATGGTAGTAATATATTTGAAAAATAAGATTGGGTCACCGGACAAACTTTTTCGTAAAACGGCAAAACGTGTTCAGAGGTAGCTGATAAATACTACGTTATTTACGTCAAAATTGGCGCAATATCATTCGAATTACCAATAAATATATTCAATATTTCAAAACTATGCAATAAAAAGTTAGGCTTAAATGTTTCTGGAGAAATAAAACTTTAATCTTCAAAATACGTTCATAAATACCAGAGAAACGAACGTTTGTATGAAAGCGCCTAAAGAAAATGGGTAGACTGCTTGACGACGTCATGACGTCAACGTCTCGTGAGCGTGTTCCTATCAAATAGCAACACATTAAAGTACATACATCGTAGACTGCCTATGCAAAATATGACCGTTTTCTGAGGAGGTTGAAAAATTCAGACGTAAGGTGTGGACCTACCTTAAAAACAATACTCACCTTAAATCTATCCTTCCGTGTCTGGATGATATGCAATGCTTCATCTGCTCTGTTTGAAGTGGCCTGTTTCCCTCTTCCACGTCCCCTACCTCGCCCTCTTCCTCGCCCTTTTCCTTTACCACTACGTCCGCCTCTTTGGACCTCTACAATTTCACTTTCCCCAGAGCTTGTCGATGGTTGCGGCAAAAGCAACACCACCTCTTCCACGCCCTCTACCTCTACCACGACCCAGACCTCTCCCTCGTCCTCTACTTGAAGTTGGTACTATACTATCAACTGAACTTGTAGATGATGACTAAAATTAAAAGCAATACATGGCTATCATGCTTTTGCAAAATTACAATTTACAAGACTGACAATATTTAGACTAGTATGTTTGCCAGTTTCCTGAGTACAAACATTGTCATGGGAAGCTTTGAGAACAGTATTGAGATTTAAAATTTGGTAAATAGAAATTGATAATGACGAAAGGATCTTGCATACAAGTTATAGGCACAGTCCCATCATGGGTAAACTTCTGCGTCAACATTATTTCAGTAATTTACAAGGGGCAGTACTGAAAGTAATCATCGTTACTGTGCCTTTTCCATAAATGAGGTATAGGAAAAAAATTTAAATACTGTTGAAATGTTAGTTAAACCCCAAGAGACTTAAAAATAAATGCCAAACGCATAACTGTCGTTAGGGAACATACAGCTCATCAAGTCAACCAGTCAATAGCCATCGGACAATCTGACATTCAATATCTATGTTATCATGTTATACCAAGCCAACGAAAACGAAAATAAACAATTGTATCTTCAATCACCTATTCATGTACTTTCATATAGCTGCCCGTGACCTATCCTAATAAATTTGGCGATTCAGTGTGACCCCTTTCACAGACTAAAATGTCAACATGTCAAATCAGTTTGCATTCGAAGTGGAAATAGTGAAACTATCAGTGATCTATTCTTAAAACTGCCACAAATACTCACGCGAGTAGTATGGGAACGGTGCACGCGTGGCGCTAAGAATATAACTGAAAGTACATGTATTTGGCTACACTGTATGTAAACAAAAGGTACATGCATGACATGCATGAGTCATGACATGTGTATCCAGGAGGTTGGAGTGTTTACCGGCCCCTGACTAGGCCCTGTTACCAATAAAGTGTAACAAGTTATTGCATAAACGATGCATTTATCAAACAGTCAACTTTCACATCTTACTACTGCTCAAACGTAAAAATAAAAACATTTTGTCAAAGCTCTTACCGAAGACATTTTCCTGTGTATGACGTCATCAAATGTTGTATACCCTGAATAAATTAAAATCCGCGTTACGGAAACAATCGGGCGTTTTCGGAAATCGCTTCGTGTAAACAAAAGTTGAGGTGAAATAAGATCGTTTTTTTCAGTGAAAGAGAACAATATCTTGGTATGTAACTGGCCAAGGCTTCTAAAATAAGTACTACACTGACATACAGATATCAAATTTATGTACAGAAAATGCCTTTTCCTGAGAAATAATGGGACTTTAAAGGTAAGCTAATATCCATATACCTGTATACATTGTCCTGACTGTTTGTCAATTAAATGTGAATCTATGTGAAAATGTCATAAACTATTACCTGTGTTTGTAGTGACTTCAGATCAGCAGCCATCTACTTTAAGCAGCCAATTTTGATATATTCCGACTGGCAATGTTTGTATTTAA
>JAFMSR010002727.1:0-21059 GCA_022818135.1 Saxidomus purpurata | reverse complement strand
AACATGTTCGATGGGGTACTGCGCTTTCATGAAGTCGCTGTCTTGAAACTTGTAGTTTTCCGAGCATTCCGTGAAATTTTGGCTGTTCTTTTTTACTCCTCAAAAAAAGCGCTATACATCTTATTTTTGTTGTGTCTGATATTGCTGGCATTACCAGAATTGTAGAAAATTTTACCACGATTTGTTTTACATCACGTGAATTCATTCACAACAATACCAATCCAAGCGTATTAGCGCATGCACACTCGTAGATGTTGTGTGAAAATTACAAGGGAGGTAATTTCAGCAGTCAAAAATAGTTCCGGACGCCTAGCGTGATATACTTAATAGTTTTATCACGCTCAAATCCTTCTTTGTGTATATAGGAGAAATTTCCAATAGTGTTAGAATATGAGTTATACCAACAATAGTAGCCTGATGTTTCCTATATAAACATAATAAGGTTGTTCATTATTTTACGATAAAATACAGAACATTTATCAGGGCGAGTTGCCAAAAAGGAAGTATTTGCTAGACGCATGTAAACAAGCCGTCCAATTGCATTTCGTGTTTTCAAGTTACAATGATGTACTGCTACAAGTTGAATAAAGATGTGTAAGAAAAAATTGTAATAATAAATATGTGCCAACATTTTATCGTTTATTCTAAAATAACTCACAGTTTTGTCTCTATATACAAAGAGTTGAAAAATTATGCTATATCAAACCATAAACAATGCAGGAACCAATATGCTGTAAACATGACGTCATATTGCACCGCATGATGTTAAGCGAGTGTTCGCGTAGAAAACGCTTTGCATTTATTCACCTTTTGTAATATCTGGTCATGTGAGAATCAAAATAACATCCTTCTCAGCGTTGTAATGATCTTATAAACAATTATCTGTCGTACTGATGCGCTGTTAAAAACCAGTCAGGCTTTAGGCCTTCATAGCTTATTGCTGTGAATTAGTACTCCAAATCATTGTTCTTTAACGATGAACGGATGTTATTTCATAAATAAAATAGTCATTCAAACACAAAAAATTAAATCACTCGTGCTAATATGTACTCATTTTTTAAAAATTACTACGCATTAGAACTCCTGACTGTGTTTTATTCAACAACAAATACAGGGACACATTTATTACTTCTTAAATAAAATTTACTTTGAAGTATTCACACTTCCTTCGGCAAAGATATTTAAGTCTATCTGTTTATGATTGAATAATATACTGACAGTTATTAGTTACTGTCTGTCATTGCTGTCACAGAAAAAGCACGCAGCTAAGAAATGACAGAGAAATTGCAGCTTTTCACTTACTTCAAAATACCACAGTAAGGGGTGTAACCATACCGGTATGTATCGAATCTCAAGGGAATTGCAATATACCGGTCTTATCATGCCCCCCTACTCATTACACAAGTTACAGATGGACTCAACCCCGAAAAGAGATGTGCGTTGTCGCATACATGTAGAAGTATTTAAAACGTCTTGCCTAACTTGCCGTAAGGATACTTCTTCCTTAATTTGGCATTGAAGTGATCAAACCCATGACTCTTGTATTGATGCAAATGCACAATTACCTCATAGCAGCTCTACCATTTACCTAAAACTAGAATTAAGGCATGTATTACTTTTAACTTTGGATTTAGTGAGCCGATTACGGAAAAATAATGGATCAAGTGGAATATGCCAATAGTTTCTGTGAAATAGGTCCCGAACAAATGAGGGACAATTTAAAAGCATGGATGAACATACCATAGTCAAAGCGGCAACTATAATAATGCCCCAGACCCCCACCTCCAGGTAGCATAATAAAATAGAACTATCACTGAAGGTGATGAATACCCCCAAAACCCCCCATCCCTGAACGCCATACTGACACAGTGTTCATAATTTTATATCACATTTGATGCTTATAATTGGACTATGCACAACGACTGTAGGCCTGTTACTTATCTCTTGTGTAGCATTATTTTGACCAGAGGGTTTGGAAAATCAGAGTGCACAATATTTAATTATCTTAAACACCTGTGACCTTGACATAGTGACCCAAAACATTGACCAAATCCAACTAGGGATGGTATTTATTACTTTGTGAAATATCAATAAATTGTGATAAGGGGTTTTGCAGATAGAGTGCAAAATATTTTACTATCTAAAGCCCCTGTGAATGTGACCTTTGACCTAGTGGACCATGCACACCAAGGCATGGTAAGTATCATTTCTGTGAATAACAATTTAATTCTAACCAGGAGTTTTTCAGGGATTGCGTCCATAAGTCTACGTATGGACGGACAGACAGTCAAGTTGAATCCTATAATTACCCCCTTACACTTTGTGCAACTGGGGTATAGAAACATTTCTGCAGATCGAGATATTGGTAAATTGTTTTGAAGGCGACTGTATAAAAATTAGCCACTACAATAAACAGTCCTGTTCTTTCAGTTTTTTCCTTTTTCTTATTTTTGTTTTTCATACACAAGAAGATTATGATTGAAAGCTGCAATGAAGATTCATTCTTCAAGAGAACTGAGTTCCATTTAAGTTGCTCATCTGAGCAACCAATAACAATGTTATTAATGTCACTGTAGTACTGTAGTTCTGTAGTAACCAATACCTAATGTACTGCAGAACTTAATAGTATTCTATATTGCTAAAGCTCTGCATTTCTGTATTGTGCAAATCAATTCAAAATCTCTCAATGCATTAAAAAGTTACAACCTGAAAAATTGAAAAAAGTTCTCATGTGTCCATTTGGCTTTCATTCACCATATATGCTGTGATTATAATTATATATATAAATTACTAAGGTTATCTCGCGTGCTTAATTCTTCATCATCAGCTACTGTTCTAGAGTTTCAATGGCTTCTCTTATATTGTTATAAGAACAAAGATTCATAGCTAGCGTAGCATTATCACTTCAGCTGCAACTTGGGAATTTATCCAATATGGATGTTGTCTGGCCAAATGATGTTTCTTGTTAGCTATCAATTTGCTGATTTTACTGTTGTTCTTTCCTTATCTTCAAAAAATCAATGTACATGATTTCCAAATATGAGTAAACTCAGCAAAGTTCTTCTTTAATGTTAACTGCATGTTGTCATTACATCAAGTGTCCCATTGTCTCACCTCAATTATCAATTCTTTTCATTTGATGCTTTTGTTTTCCTGTTTTGTTTATTCCATTTAAGCTGAAAAATCTACTATTAAGCATATGATGCCAAGTCTCATCATGCTCATCACTAAGATAATATGATGAATCAAAAAAGAACTTCATCTTCTAAACTGATACAGCCATCTGGATCACCACATCCTTCAGTTAACAATTGCAATGATCGACTGTTTTCTGTTGTTTTCATATCTTGGTCTATTGAACTTCCCTCATCACTGTATGTAAATGATGCTTTTTTCTACAACAAATTAAAAAGAAAAATTAGCAATTGCATTTTGTTTTAAATCTTACAATTTATAATTGATACACATACTGAAAATTTACTGAATGAATAGTTAACAGTGCAGGTTATGATCAGACTACATGGTTTTGATCTGCACAAGAGCTAGGCAAAAGTGTAAGCAAAATGCTAAAAATTAAACTAGATGCCCATGTGCAATATGTCAACCCCGCCAGCTGTCAAAAGGACTAACTCCTTACCAAGTATAGATAAGTAAAAAAACACCTAATATTGGATGTAACATGCATGTTGTACCACATAAAAGTAGTCTTGATTTTTCTCTACAGCGAGTAATAAAAAAGTTACAATATTTATAAGCTATTTATAGTACTTAACAACAATGGGAAGTAATTCTAAAAACAAGGGTAGCTCATGGTATTGAACATTTGTACCAAGTTAAATAAAAATCCCTCCATGCATGAGGAAGAAATGCTCCTGACAAAGATATTCTTAAATTTGACCTTTAACCTCTAAGTTCGACCTTAGACCTAGGGACCTGGTTCTTGTGCATGACACTCTGTCTCATGGTGGTGAACATTTGTGCCAAGTAAAATCAAAATCCTTTCATGCATAAAAAAGAAATGCTCCGGACAGTCATTCTTGAGTTTGACTTTTAACCTTTTAAGTGTAACCTTAACCTTAGACCTAGGGACCTGGTTTTTGTGCATGAAAGTCCGTCTCATGGTGGTGAACATTTGTGCCAAGTAAAATCAAAATCCTTTCATGCATAAAGAAGAAATGCTCCGGACAGTCATTCTTGAGTTTGACCTTTAACCTCTAAGTGTGACCTTGACCTTAGACCTAAGGACCTGGTTCTTGCACATGACAGTCCGTCTCATGGTGGTGAACATTTGTGCCAAGTAAAATCAAAATCCTTTCATGCATAAAGAAGAAATGCTCCGGACAGTCATTCTTGAGTTTGACCTTTAACCTCTAAGTGTGACCTTGACCTTAGACCTAAGGACCTGGTTCTTGCACATGACAGTCCGTCTCATGGTGGTGAACATTTGTGCCAAGTAAAATCAAAATCCTTTCATGCATAAAGATGAAATGCTCCGGACAGTCATTCTTGAGTCTGACCTTTAACCTCTAAGTGTGACCTTGACCTTAGGGACCTGGTTCTTGCGCATGACAGTCCGTCTAATGATGTTGAACATTTGTGCAAAGTTATTTAAGAATCCCTTGATCCATGGATAAGTTACAGCCGAGACAAACTAAACTCAGACAGACGCTCGCTCGCAAGGACGAACGCACGCATGCACATACACCAAACCATCATTTGGACACCTATATTGAGCTTTTGTAAGCGGCTCGGCAAAAGTGGTTATGATGTTTAACAAAGATGTTGACTCAGGTATCAAAATGTACAGGATTTACAGTAGATTGTCTATGTATTGTATTAGGATTTGTTTAATGCAATTTATTTCAGTATTCAAGTACAGTAACTTGTAATGTTTGCGAAATGTCAAATATTTTTAAGTAACATTTGCAATTTCTGATCAAGGAAATAGTTTAATTGTTTACCACTGCAAAACTGTGTTCTTATGTTAAGGAATAGTTGAATTCTTCTAGGACATTATAAGAACAGTTCTTGGACATTCTAAACATCTATTCAAAAACATCTGTACATTAACTGTTCTCATAGTTTCAACAGGGCAAGCTTTAATTATCAAACATTTTTTATTTATATCACTGATTTTTTATTTATGTCACGTTTCTCAAACAGACATTTTGAGGGGAGGGGTGGTGTAAGACGGTACCTTCTCATATATGACACCAGTACTGGCGTTTCCAGGAAGCGGACTCGAGAGTGACTCGATATTAGATTGAACAAGCTTTCTTCACAATCGAGCTAAAATAAATTAGTATGAACTTATGACTTTTCGAGCTGATTCCGGCTGCCAGGCCATCATTTTGAAGTAAAATCTTTTATTTTGTGTGATTTATTGTTATTATTTATTAATTTTATTGTTAAATGTGTTCATATTATTAAACTCCCTTAAGTGACAGAATCTGATGTAATATCACAGGTATATAAACCTTGAGCAGCATGCATTTTATAGATATTGAATTACTATAAGTATAAACTAATTACAGTAAGACCTTAGTAAATTCATGGTTCAGTGCTCAAAATTGGACTATAGTGTACTTTATGGCCCCTCTGACATATCTTTGTTATGTAATCTTACATAACATACTGACAAGGGGGAAATTGGAGCAAAGGTTTAAGTACTGCCTATGGCAATAAAACAACTTGAATAGGCTGTGGATTAATGAGGGACCAGCTTCATTTCTTAAAACAAGAGGATAAGATTAATTGTTCCAATGAATAATGGATAAACTTTCTGTCCTATAAAACAGACCCATATCTACAACTGTTACAGTTCTCATTTGACTTTGAAAGCACTTTACAGTTTGCCCTACTTTCGAATCCAATCAAATGCCCCTATTTCATTCAAAAAAGCTAATTGTATTCTCCATATTGACTCAATATCTCCAATATGAAAATAATTATTTCACTTATTTTTCCAATAAGTGAGACTGTGACATCACAGAGCTAAGCTCCGCCCTTAATCTCTATATGTTTCAATACAAATACTGTCTGTAGATGGGAAAACTGTAAGCCGGTTATAGGTCCATATTACAGGAATAAAAAAACTTATTGCATCGGTTCGCTAACGCTCCCTCGCAATAAATTTGTTTATTCCTGTAATATAGACCTATAACCTATACATACAGAAACCAGATTTCTTGTTTGGGATAATAAATAGTGTGTAATAAAAATAAGAATAACAGCCATGCTAATTAACTACCAATAAAAAAGTTTAGAGTAAATTCAGTAACTCATAATTTTATGTATCTTCCCTAAATATTAGAGAAACATGTAAATGATGAGTGTACATTCAGATATTAAAAGTCAGGTCTTGAACCTGATCTCTTTTTGTGAGATCAGTGCTCAGACAAATAGAAAAAAATTGTAGGTCAAAGCCACACATTTGTATAATGGTGGTAATATTCCCTTTGAAAAGTAAGAAGTAATATGTATTCAAGATAGGTTACTTTCCACCATGTCCATACTCTGTTATTACTTCTCCTGTAATTTATTTACTGTACAGACCACTTTTTTCTACTATTTTTTTAATGAAAATGGTCGACAGCTATCAGAACTGCAACATTTTGTTGAAAATCCCAAGTTCTTTAATAATACCAGACATTAATTTCTGCCTTTCTGATTCAATGCAGACTATGATAAAAATGTTTCAGTTAATTGTGATCTTTTTCAACAGTACACACTATTTATTGGCAAACAAAAAAACAAAAATAATATCAAACAGGGAATGCCACGTACCAAAAACGCAGCCTCCCCAAAACGAGCCCCACAGCACCCAGAAGTGCACACCACCAACACACACACACACACACACACACACACACACACACACACACACACACACACACACACACACACACACACACACACACACACACACACACACACACACACACGACACACACACACAATCATGTACACACACACACATATACACTACCAACACACACTAGCATACAAAGCAAACACACGAGGACAAAACGAACAATTAAAGGAACACAGTGGGGCACCGCCTTGGAACGGTCAGTGGCAAAAACACCACTGGGGAGCTTAAACCGGTTTATGGTGCGCACCCAACCTCACTCTTACCCCCACCATGTTCCAAAGTCACAGGACAGTGTAAATAAAAGTAATCCCTGCTAGGTGAATCTCTAACACACGCAATGGAAACAAAAGGCATGGTATGTAAAACACAAAAATGCTCGTGTATAAATATATAAAAAGCAAACCTTGAGAACCAAAAAACGTATGTACTCAATGCCTTTGCAGAAGGCAGAGCACCAAGAGAAACACCCTTAAGTCTTGTTTAATAATCAACATACCATCAAGTCAAAAATGTACAGGGTGACTGCATGTATGTTGAATTTAGGGGTTTAAAAGCTGCAGACAACACACAAAGTTAACGAAACCTAAAGCAATATGCAATAAGACCGTCACTTAAATAAAGACTGTTTCAGAAAATATCAAGTATATTATTGGTACATTAACCTAATACCACTGGCGCTGGACACTAAATCAATAGAAAAGTGAAGGACATACAGGTAACTTTTTTTATAACAAACTCATTAGGACCATATCATTATCCCGAGTTTGTTATATACATATAACATTTTCATAAGAAAAGTAAAATAAAGAATCTCGGGCAGAGAAAATATATTCCTTATATCCTGATTTCGCTATATCCACAGTCTTACAAACAAATTTAACTATAAATCAAATATCATTTCTTAATAAAATATCATAACAAGAGCTGTCAGTAGGACAGCGTGCTCGGCTTTTTTAGTGCTTGCCAATAAAACAAAACTTTGACAGTTAAGGGCACACAAGACTTTAACTAGGAATTTCTAAGTACAAATCAAGAAAATTTTTCACAGAGTTATCTTCTTTTGCTTACAGATAGGTCTTACGATGGTACATAAGTACTCCAACTTTCAAAGTAATATCTCAAATGGTTAAGTTAACAAGTGGACAAGAATGAAAATTTTAACTGAGTTTCTAAGTCAAAAAGGGCCATAATTCAAATAAAATCCTTGACAGAATTACCTTCTCCTGCCCATGTTTGGGAATCATGATGGTAAACAAGTATTCCAACTTTCAAATTAATATCTCAAACAGTTCAGTCAAAAAGTGGACTGGTACGAAAAACTTAACCAAGATTCTAAGTCGATAAAAGGCCTTAATTTTTAAAACAAATCCCTGACAGAGTTACCTACAGATGGGGGTAATGATGTGAAATAGCATTAAAAGTTTCAAAGCAATATCTCAAAGGGTTAAGGCAATAAGTGGATTTTACCCATATTCAATGTATTTTCTAAGTCAAAAAGGGGCATAATTCTGTCAAAAACCTTGACAGAGTTCTGTCCTCTTGTCTGTTGATGAAGGTTGTGATGGTAAACAAGTATGGTTAGTTTCAAAGCAATACCTCCAATGGTTTTGAAATAAAGTGAGGTGGTACGAAAAACTTAACCAAGCTCAATACACTTTCTAAGTAAAAAAAGGGCCATAATTCTGTCAAAAACCTTGACAGAGTTATGTACTCTTGTCTGTAGATGGAGGTTATGATGGTAAACAAGTATGGTAAGTTTCAAAGCCATACCTCTAATACTTCTGAAATAAAGTGGGGTGGTACGAAAAACTTAACCAAGGTGTGACGCCAACGCCGACGCCGACGCCGGGGCGAGTAGGATAGCTCCCCTTTTCATAGAAAAGTCGAGCTAAAAACCGGAATACACAAAATGTAATAAGCAGTTTTAAGAAAAACATGTAGCACTGATTTCTGTGTATGCTCTTTAAAGCTGCTCGCTCTCAGTTACCGTTGAAAAAAAATATTTTTCTAAAATTTGACATACTTATTCATTAATATGAAAGTAAAGGCTAGAATAAAAATATAAGCGAAAATCTAGGTATAGGAATTTGCAGAAATTGATTGAAAATGTCGGTTACCCACACGCCACCCCTACGCTGTTTATATTGAAATTTCAAAAGCGTTTGCAACGCTTTTGAATTTGGTAGCATATTTTTTTTAATTTAGAGATATACGTGACAGGAATTTTTACTGGAGCCTTTTTATATATGACCATAATTTATGTTCTAAAAAACGTTATTTTCATACAGTTTGAAAAACTTTATTTTTTTACCAAAATCTGAGAGCGAGCAGCTTTAAGAATGGTGTTGATTAATGTTATTTTACACTGAAAGGAACAGTCACCCCAAAAAGTTCCTGTCTGGCCAGTCAGGGAGAGAGGGATAACATGTACATGTCACCATGCAATCCTTCTATAATTGGCTTCCTTCCATCATTTCCAAAACAAATTTCAGTATGTGTTTATTTACATGTACATAGGGTTACAAGGTTAAGTGTGTGTTTATTATAGCATCACCCCTACTTAAATGACCAACCACTTCCGACTTATGAAACACCTTCAAAAAGCACATTTACCTGCCGAACTCTATACTTTAACACCAGACACTGGTCAGTCAGTTTGAGCCCCCAGAAAGAAATGCCTGGCAGTGACGGTCAATTTTTTAAGACATCCTTAATATTGTATAAACAATTGTTGCAGTTCTGTTGATGAAGGCTTTTTTGTCATGTAATTACTTAATATGTCGCTTAAAGGGGCACTCCCTACATCTAGCAGATTAAATTCTCGAAACAAGGATTATGTGTTCAATGAACGCAAAATGATAAATAAATACAATTTCAAAGAAGAACCTATGGCGAAAAATGCCTCATTTTACCACAATTAATCAATAAATGTTCTGTTATAAATTGCATCCATCCATTAATTGTACAACAACAACTCTACATAGATTATTGAATGGTTAACTGTACTGCAGTATATTTTAAACCGCTGATTTTATCGATAATAACTGGAAATGCATGGCTGAGTTTTTTAGGTTGAGTTATGATACTTCTAAAGATTTTATTATTTATGTTTTGGAGGTTTTCAGTTTGTTATCAGATATAGGGTATGTCTCTTTAAAGGGGCACTCCCTACATCTAGCATATTACATTCCTGAAACATAAATTATGTATTCAATGAACGCAAAAATACAATATCAAAGAAGAACCTAAGGCGAAAATTGCCTCATTTTACACACAAGTAGGCTTTCTGTAATAAATCGCATACATCCATTAATGGTACAACAACTCTATATAGATTACTGAATGGTTTCCGGTACTGCAGTATATTTTGAATCATTGATTTTATCAATAATGACTGGGAACGCATGTAGCTAAAACTTTTAGGTTGAGTTATAATACTTCCAAAGATTCTATTATATATGTTTTGGAGGTTATTTAGTTTGACATCAGTTAAAGGGTATGCCCCTTTAATCCGAGTTCATCCCTGATATTGGCTCTATGGTTGCGGCCATCTTGGATTCAGTGACACCATGTCAGTAACATTATGGCATAAACACACAAATTAAATTTTTTAATAAAATAGTTATGAAGTAAATCAATAAAATGAAAAAGGTGTCTTAATAGAGATATTAATGCTCATCTATTTTTTTCTGTAGTTTTGTATCATCACTGAGACGCCTACAATTCTTCACTTGCACTGCCTATGGTAAATCATTATTGGTAAATATATAACGCTAGTTGCATGACAAAATTATACAAATGTATACAACAGAAAGAGCAGTGGTCCCAAAATATTACCCTGGAGTACACCTGATTTAATGTTTATCCTATTTGAGTTATAACCACTATTTGCTTCCTATTTCCGAGAAAGCTAACACTCCACAAAGCAAAGTCATTGGATATATAGTCTTTCTCGCCTTTAGCTTTCGGAGAAGTCTCTGAATCAAGGGGTTGACTGCGAATTTACAGGTCTGTAATTCAATTACAGCTCTCTCTGAATAACTGTAGCGCACAATTTAAAATACATGTACAAGTAGATTTGGTTGTCCATACTTTAACATTATCTGTTAGCAGTGGATACTATATACCATAAGGAGACATAAGTGGTTGACAAAGTGGTCAAGTGGCTTATGTACAATTAAATCTAAATTCCCATCAGTACGGACCACTGTGGTGAATATAACACTATATTCTTGGCTCTGCCTTTACGTCATACTGGCCAGTTAACCAATCAAATTATAAGAGTTTTAAAGGAAAGAAAAAGCCTTTGACAATATAGAGGTATTATAAATGTAATTCTCAGACAATATAAAGGACAATTGCTGGTTTTGGTGTAAGATCATGTTATAATTTCACTGAGTGGGCACCAAAAGTGATATTTTCATGAGCGACGCAGCCACAAGTGAAAATAACTACTTTTGGTGTAAACAAGTGAAATTATCGTGATATGACATAGAAACCAACATTTGTTTTGTTTATTTTATGTTACGACATAATGTTTCAAGCTCTAACTTTGTTGAGTTTATTTCAATAAAATGTCAAAGATCGCGGGAAATGTCACCAGAAAGCATTGCATACATGACGACATTGCCACATGGTTTCAGGCATTTATAATGCTTGGTAGGGCTTTAACGATCATACATTCGAATATTAAATTTAGTCAAATACAGTTTTGTACGAATTGTATTTGTCATTCGCCATGTTTTTTATAAAACATCCCGACCGACAATCAAGTATATATAATACAAGGTATTATCAGGGTACGTAGATTACATGTAATGTACATGATATACGGACCCTGGTATTATAATTATATGCTTGATAGTCTGTCCAGGGTGTTTTTTAATAATGACTCTTCGCAACATAATCAAATTTACCCCGGACCGACTATCAAGTATATGTATTATATATACTTGATTGTTGGTCCGGGGTGTTTTATAAAAATGACTTTTTGGGGTCTAAACTTCATGTGACTGAGAAAAACATCAGATAAAAAAACCCAGGTCAAAAGGATGAGCCAAATGAATTAGTTGGTCAAAACTAAAGTTGTAGGACCTATACAGAGGTTATGTTGATTCACAAATACAAATTTAATTTATGTCGGTACAGCCTACTAATGTGACTAAAACCTGTATGACTGTCATTCTCGTCTTCGCACATCCGGGTACTGAAAATTATTTACATTCGGGAAAGGTGACTCCTCGGCTGTTATCGCTGGTCTCTATGCATCTAGTACTTTGAATAATTATAACCAAGCTTAGAAATGAAAGAAGTAGACGATCTTCCATTACCTTGAAACTAGATTGTTTTTTAATAGTTCTTTCTATGTTATCAATTAAAAGCCTTTTATATTATTAATGTTTCGTTTAAAATACTCACTTAATTTCTACCGGATGAAGAAATGAACACGACTTAATAATTCTATTGGTTAACTGGTCAGTATGACATCACGGCAAAGCCGAGAATAGGTAAAACTGCAAAAAATATCAGTACCTGGATGTGAAAAGCCGAGAATTCTTTTAATGAAAAATACGGGAAATCATAATTGCACGACTTAAGGACTACGCAGGACGTTAGAACAACAAACCACAGTACCAGTACTGTACAGGCACGGACCTATATACACATGGATTGGCAACTCTCGTATCTTCCTATACAAATTCAACCTTTTTATCGCAGATGGCGAGATTTTATGCGAGATTTTAGCATCGATGGACAATATCCGAGGTTTGCCGAAATCAAAAACTCCCAGCGTCCACCTGTCCTCCATCTTGAAAAATAATCAAATTTAATTCTCGGCTTCGTACATCCGGGTACTGATAAAATATTTTCATTCAGGAAAGGTGACTCCTCGGCTGTCATCGCTGGTCTCTATGCATCTTTAACTTTGAATAATACAATAACCAAGATTAGAAATGAAAGAAGACGACGATTTTCCAATACCTTGAAACTATCAGATTGTTTTAATAAAAATTCTATGTTGTTAAAAGCTTTTTGTTTCGTTTAAAATAAATTTAAACTTGCATATGAGTTAACGGTAAAGACCGAGTTTTCACCTTTTACCGAATGGAGAAATGAAAGCGACCTAATAATCCGATTGGTTAACTGGTCAGTATGACGTCACGGCGAAGCCGAGAATTGTGTCTTCTTCAATATTTATGGCTCAATAGTTTTTTCTTCTTCATGTAACTTCAGTCTCATTCCAACTGATATATCTTTTTTTCGTAATGCATAACTTTTATCGATTTTGTATGTTGAAAATTTTGTCAGAATATGAAGCTTCCCGCCATCCTCCATCTTGGAATGTATCGGTGAAAAACGTAAACAATTAATCAAATTTAATCGAGTCTACTTCAATATGCATGGCTCAATAGTTTGTATTTTTCTTTGTTTATGCAACTTAAATTTGTCTTATTCCAAGGTCATCTTTTTTCGTAACTCTTATTGATTTTGTTTGTTGAAAATTTTGTTAAGTCTGGCAGCACCTGCCGAATATCACAAATCCGAAAATTTCCTAAAAACACCGAGCGTGCGCAAAGCATGATGGGTAATATATACTCCGATATCGCATTATCGATTTTCGGAAGTTGCCAATCCATGTGTATATAGGTCCGTGGTACAGGGTAGCCAAAGGTCTTTGACGCTATTATTCCTATTTCCCCTAAATATGGTCAACTGACACAATAAAAAGACCAATTTAGTTATGGAAGCCAGAACTCATAATGTAAATTGTTCATGAACTGTTAACTAAAATTCTAAAACCTGACATTTTACCATATGTTGTTTCCACTGAAACTTAAACTACTCAAAAGGGACCACAATTCAGGGAATATTACCTTTCCTTACTGCTAACTTCTTTGTCACTATATTGATTTGTTGCTATGTGTTTGGATCTGCGTCTTCCACAATGGCTGACCAATTCCAAGAGGACGATCCCACAATTCACCGCGACCCTTGATGACGTCACGGCACACAACAGAACTGAACCCTTTTCTAGCGGTTACAGACTGCAGGAGGGCCCAATCACCACACTCCTCCCCACCCTAAAAAGGGGTGTGCCCAGCTCTGACATCATCAGTCGCCCGGGATTTCCAAGGGAAAACACCACGTCTCTAGCCCCAGATGACCACGTCCCGGCTGTGAACGGGTCCCTATCAATGTGATGCTCCGCCACTCTGGCCCTAGAGGGCCTCGGCCTGTCTGCAGGCGGGCCTCTCTAGGCACGGTTGTTCCCGTTCTCTGGTCTAGCCCTAGATGGCCACATCCTGGCTGCGGATGGGCCCCTCTAGTTTTGGGATTGAACAATTTGCATGATTTTCGTTGATTATAATTTGAATTTCCACTGTCCCACAGAGCCCCAAATGTAAAAAGTCCAAAACTGTAAAAAAGCCTAAAGACATGCCAAAACACTCCCCTGTGGGACCACGCTTCGCTCACGACTGCTCGGGGGCCTCTTGCCGGAGGTACAACCACTCAGCGGCGTCAGAACACCACTGAAGCGGATCCCTCGACGGCTCACCCGGGTCCTGACCACTCCTCACTGCTGTACAGGGGCCTCTCGCCGGAGGTACAACCGCTCAGCGTTGTCGGAACACCGCTGAAGCAGATCCCTCCACGGCTCACCCCGGACCCTAGCTACCTCTCTCGCTGCATACCCAAGGTGGGCTGGTGTAGTATGCTTGCCACTGCCACTTCCAAAGTAGGGGGAGTCTGTCTCCAACAGGACCCGGCCCGCAGCCATCTGCCTCAGACAGTACAGCTGGGACCCGTCCCGGGGTTCCTCAAACCGGCCTACCATCCTTGTGAACCCGAAGTAGGTATTCGGAAATTCCTTCAGCCACCTCCGCACCAGGGGTTGGGTGCCAGTAAAGCAATGGCAGTGGATCAACCGCTCCCTGCCTACCTTCGGGTTGCCCTTCAGGAGGCTCAGAACGGTCAACCAGCACTCATCGGAGGTGTTGTCCTTCAGGCCCCTACAGTGCAACACCAGGACATGACGTTGTCCTAGGGACTGTAGGGCTCTCTCCAGGTTCACCATCTGGCCATACCACGTATCTGGGGGTTCTGTCCTGTCCAGTCCCACCTCTCCCAAGGCTGCTACCGTCGGCTGGGCCATGAGCTGTTCAAACTTCTTCCACGACCCCTCACTTCCCGACGTCCTTGGATGCCACCCGACGGCCGGAACGACACCTTGCCTGCACCAATCCTCCAGCTGGCGGGCCGTGGGGTACGTGTCTGGGTCACAAAATACCCCAACGACCCGGTCAACCTCTACTGCAAATTCCGATTCCACTGCACCGGCCCGGTTGATAGCTTTCAGCGAGGGCGAGGTTATGCGCCACTTCGCCATTGTCCTGTCCAGGTGGCAGTGGGAATCGAACCCCTTGAGCTGGGACGGCAGGCACTGCAGCTCCTCCGCCGATGGCCGGAACACATCTCTAAAATCCCCCTGATCCTCTGGCTTAAGGAGACCGACCAGGGATATCAAGCGACTCCAATACAACAGGGAGGTGATGTGGTTCCCCCTAGGCTTGATGATGGTCTCTTCCGGCGCTGGCACTCCCACGGCTTCGCAGAACAGACGCATTCCTCTATCAAGCTCTGGGGAGATAGTTCGAGCCCCAGGCAGGAGGTCCGTGCTGTCTGCCAACACCACCAGGTCTTCAAATTCCTTGTGTGACCCCACCAACAGCCTCTTGAGGAACGCCAACGCTGTTCTCCGGCGATTTGGAATGTCATGGCCCCTCATTGCTGGATGGAACAGAAGGGGCAGGTGGCAGTCAAAGGAGTGGGCCTCAGTCATGCCTTCAGTGCATGACATGATAGGACACTGCACTCCCGACCAGCCAGCTCCGCCACGCCTCTGCTCCCCTTGCGGTACCCTCGGTTCCTGCCTCGGACGCTTGGCATCATCTCGCTCCCTACTCCGATGGGGTCTCCGACCGCGTCGGACCCGCTCTCGGGTCGCCTCTCGATCTCTGCCTGAATGGCCCAGATGGGGCCGGACAGGGTGCTCCACCTGGCTTGTGGGTGCTCCGCTCTGTCCAGCCCGCTCTCTGCTGCCACCCCTCCTGTACCTGCGCCTCTCCCTTCGGCGACGACTAACCGTCCACTCTGCCTGGGGTTCCGGACTAATCGGTCGGTCCTGGGGGGTTGCGGCCTCAGGTTCGCCTGCTGACGCTCTCGGAAGAACAGGTGGCCCATGGCCTCCCTGCAAAACCGGAGTGATACCCGCTGGAGCCAGTGCTGAACTTGACTCCGTATCCATTTTAGCTGCTTCCTGGTGCTTCAACCGCGGCTTCACCGGACTAACTTGCTTCATGGGGCTGGCAACCCTTCCCGGACTCTCAGTTTTACTGGAACTCGCTGGACTGGTGTCCAGCAACCTCTCGTCCGCCGACGATACCTCCATGGCCTCCGCCTGGGGCGGACCTAGCAGTGGGTCCTCACCCTGCAAATGTTCCCCCGAGATCTGCAGGTTCGGGTCTTCCTTCAGGCGGTAATCCCGGCTGCGACCCGAGGCGGGATCACTCGATACCGAGGTTTTTGGTCTCGGCAGAGGATACACCTCCTCGGAGAGCCACTGCCTTGAATCGTACTGGACCGCATTGAGCCGTTCTGCCAGGGACTTGAGCACCGACTTCTTCTTTAGTATCTTGGCCAACTTCACCTGGCCCTTCAACACCTCATCAGCACGGGGGCGTAGTCCCTCCGGACAGAAGGGCAGGACCTTCAACAGCTGCTCCGTTGATACCACAAAACCCGTCTCCGTGGTCGCCTCCAGCGTGCTGAGCTCACCATCAAGATCACGTTCGGACATTCTACAAATAGAAAGCAAGAGAATAACGATTAGCAGAGATTCCCTTACCGACCCTTGCACTCAGTGCATTTGTAGCTGTCAATGTCCAAGGCATCTGTTGGTGTCACATTCACGCATGCCCCATGATACCATTCCCCACATGTCTCGCACTGTATCATAAATCTGCCCTGCCATGGTTTTCTACAAAAGCAATAAACTCAGACAGACTGACAGACGGATGGCGCGATTTTAATATGCTATCCTTCGGGGGCATAAACAGGAAATAATTGGAATAAATTTTTCAAAATGTTATCAATTGCTGAATATCAATAATTTATAATACCCTAGACTTGAGAGGGTTAAATCATTCAAACCTGTTTGCATCTTTTGATATAAAAGGACTTGTTCAATACCGGAGCATTTTATGGACAAGTTTCATTCGTTATGTCTTGACCATTTTAGTTTTTGTTTATCTATAGACATTATCCAAAGGGAAAAGGCTGAAGCTATATGAATGATTATGAGAAACCAATTTCTTTACAAATTCTTGTAACTTTATTTGTATTGATGGATTGGTTATAATTGTTAGCATTCAAGTACTTTCAAACCTATATATTGTTATACAAACTGTATATATTTCTTAGTAAAAGTCTGAACTTGCAGGCACAAATAGGAAATCGGTAAATAATGAAAACTTTTATATTTAACTGCAAGAGTATATTCTACAGAATGTTCTATGATATCCTTCCGAACGTCAAATACTATTTACAATAGTAATTCTTTACACTATGAAGGTGAAATTTACCCAACTGTGGAATTACTACAATACAGTACAACGAATTACCATATATGGTCTTAGTTTTTATAAATACCTGCATTGTAACCTTCGTAATACCTCGACCATCTGCTGCATTCGTAAGACTCTTCTCTTACTCATGCTAGAGCAGTGAGTAAATCAATTATTATTTAATCTCAAATATCAGACCTTGGGCACCAAAAATAAAACAAGAAAAACACCAGAAGAGATTTAGGCTTTTGTATTGACAGCTAACATCGTTGAGAATTTTCGCAAGCATTTCAGTATTGTTCAAACATTTATTCCTTTTTCGGCTTTCACTTTGTCCATCTGTATTGTTGGTTGGTATCGCATCTGAACGAAACTAAATAGATTTTAAAATATCGACGTCACAATTATTTGAGTAAAAGAATTAGTGAATTATATTTCTACATTGAAAATTGAAAACGAATAAAAAAGAATTGAAATAAGTTCATTTACGAACGATTGGTAAGAATTGCACCCCACAGTCACTTGTCCCAAACCCTAAGGGGGCGGGCGGGCTTGGTCATGATGTTTAAATATGCTCAAAGGGAGAAACAAATAATTACCGTAAAACTAATAATTTCGAAACGATAAAGTGGTGCGGTGGTCGAGTGACTACCAATCTGGAGGTCGCCGGTTCGATTCTCGGCCGAGGCACTGAAAATTTCTGAAACGCTTTTCAGTGTTTCCCACCTTTCTGAGATTAACTGGTTAGAAACCCAGCGGTAGTCTCGCGTGTATCAGTGCTATACATCGGGCATGTAAAAATACGAAGGGGTCTATTCGTAAAAGGGCTAGGCTCTTGTACTCGGTTTCCTTTGTATCTGCTTCTGTCTTAAACAAAAAAGGACCACAACGGAAACAAGAGCCATGTTACACATGGTTAATCCCCTCGCCGGGAAGAAGTTACCTGAAGGTTGTACTTTCGTACATTTTACTTGGTGAGAGGAAATCCTTAAAAAGCCGTATAGTTATGGTCATGCTGAGTACAGTTTTCAAGTAAGTGGAAAAAGAATAAGGCAATGAAGAGAAGGTTTGCAAAATTATATTAATGTTCATTATCAGTATAGGTATGATATTTTTCTATTTGACTAAAAGTAGGCAAGGTAGAGTTATTGTTCTTGCACACTGCACTTCCTACCAATGTGCTATGTCAGTGTATTAAGTTTGAAGAAAATCCCTCAAGTACTTTCGGAGTTATGCTCCGGAAATTTTTTTTCAAGTAAATCTGATAAAGGGGAATAACTCTAAAAGTAGGCAAGGTAGAGTTATTGTTCTTACACACTGCACTTCCTACCAAAGTGCTATGTCAGTGTATTAAGTTTGAATAAAACCCTTCAAGTACTTTTGGAGTTATGCTCCGGAATTTTTTTTTCAAGTAAATATGATAAAGGGGAATAACTCTAAAAGTAGGCAAGGTAGAGTTATTGTTCTTGCACACTGCACTTCCTACCAATGTGCTATGTCAGTGTATTATGTCTGAAGTAAATCCCTCAAGTACTTTTGGAGTTATGCTCTGGACAAAACTTTTAAAATAAATCTGATAAAGGAGAATAACTCTAAAAGTAGGCAAGGTAGAGTTATTGTTCTTACACACTGCACTTCCTACCAATGTGCTATGTCAGTGTATTAAGTTTGAAGAAAATCCCTCAAGTACTTTTGGAGTTATGCTTCGGACAAGTAAATCTGATAAAGAGGAATAACTCTAAAAGTAGACAAGGTAGGATTATTGTTCTTGCACACTGCACTTTTTACCAAAGTGCTATGTCAGTGTATTAAGTTTGAAGTATATCCCTCAAGTACTTTTAAAGTTATGCTCTGGACAAAACTTCTAAAGTAAATCTGATAAGGAGGAATAACTCTAAAAGTAGGCAAGGTAGAGTTATTGTTCTTGCACACTGCACTTCCTCCCAATGTGCTCTGTCAGTGTATTAAGTTTGAAGAAAATCCCTCAAGTACTTTTGGAGTTATGCTCCGGACAAAATTGGGACGGACGGACGGACGGAGACCATTTCTAATATCCCATTCGCCTTCGGCGGGGGTATAAATAAGAGCTTACTCTTTATTGTGTTATCCTTGGTACTTGGTACTGATAATAAAAACATATATACATAAAGGGATTCGTAATATTGAACTTTTTGTACATTTTATGTATAAGTAATTAGGACAAGGTGTAATGATATCGTTTAATGATAGGAGTGGTATCACAGACAGTGACCTTAACTCCGGAGATTACCGATGTTATAGAGAACGGAAGCCTTACACTGACCTGTGCTTACACTGGTTCAGGAACTGTTACAAGCTCTAGATGGACTTCCTCAGCAGCCTCAACGAATCCTATCATCGTCTTATTAAACACAACATGTGTTGCTGCGGGATTCTTAAACAACATCAGTCTGTACGGGGTCGAATGTCTTGGAAACAATTCGTTTTCTTTAACACTCAAGAAAGTTTTACGTGGACAGCATGGCGACACGTGGAAATGTCGACAAGAAAACATCGAAAGCAATAGCGTTAACATCTATGTAAAAGGTAAACATAACATGTTTATTACAAATGATATCAGGTAAATGCCTACGATGGTTAAGCACGTTGTTGCAATATATAGGAAGTAAAACTGTCTATATACAAAGACAGTTTTATATCGGATTGAAAAGCCCCTCCGCCCCTCCCTGCGATCGCTATTGTCGACGGAAGGAACTAAGCAGTTTATGAATAGTTATTTATATTGTATACAATTATGTTTGTTCTATTCAAATGAAAAAGATGTGTAACCTTTGTAAGTATTGGGAGTGACCAGCGTTTGGAATGTTATCTACAATTATTTAGATATACATTAAAAAACGTTGAAGGATAACCACATTAATTCCTCTCGATTCACTATTCTATAATCAGATAACGGATAAGTTTTCTAAGCTGTTACTAAAGACTAAATTTCACTTCGTCTAACAATTGTTTTCCCAAGATGAAAGCTATATCTCTTCAAACTTGTCTAGAAATGTATTTAATTGAAAGATTTAAAAGCTAGTAATTTGCATAAGAATCCGTATACTAAACAGCAATTTGAACTGATTTTGACTGCATGTCACGTAACATACACATACTATTATCTTGTTTTTTCATACGTAGTTCCTGTCGCCGAAGTTGAAATAACTTCACCTGATGGAACTGTAACGACAATCAAGGAAAACTCGACAGGAGTGTTTACATGCACAACATCCCCTAGTAGACCGGTGTCAACATTTACTTGGTTTCTTGATAAAAGTAAAACAAACCAAAGTGACATCGAGATCAATTCCACTGTTTCACACTCCAACACATCCAACAATGAAGGACTTGTGTCTTCAACTTCAACACTGACATATCGACCAAACCGTAAAGTCAACGGCCTTAGTTTGTATTGCACAGCAAGCAACTTACAAAAGCAACGACTTGAGTCCGAGAAAATATTTCTAAATGTAACTTGTAAGTAAGCAATTATTCCGTCAATTACTTGTAATTAACACATGCAAAACTCAATTGATAAT
>JAFMSR010002726.1:0-21077 GCA_022818135.1 Saxidomus purpurata | reverse complement strand
TCGCTATTTAATGTATTATTATGTAAAATTTGTATAAAGGAATAATTACAAATAAACATTGTTTAAACTAAAGTAAACATTGTTTGAAAACAATTGTTTGATGAAAATGCAGGAAAACAATTAACAACTGTTCATTAAGTGACTTTTGATGGCAACCTTAAAATGATGCAACTTTCTATTATGTTATATCTGATGGTAGCCCATTCCACAGCTTTTTAGTAAAAACAAGTATTTTCTTGTAGGTATAGCCTGTCTCAAAATGAGTTTGTATAAACTCGTCTATTTGTACTGTTTTACTTGAAGATCTTCTACTTGTGCTTGCACATGCGCACCGGAAAGCGATTGTACGATAATGATAACACGACAGTGCGATGATGATAACGCGACAGTACAATAATGATAACGCGACAGTACGATAATGATAACGCGATATTAAGATAATGATAACGCGACAGTACGATGATGATAATGCGAAAGTACGATAACGCGATATCACGATGGTGAAAACGCGACAGTACGATGGTGAAAACACGATAGCATATCGCATTATCATCATCGTACTTTCGTATTTTCGCGTTTTCGTTATCGTACTATCGCGTTATCATCATCGTGTTTTCGCGTTTTCGTTATCGTAGTTTCGTGCTTTCGCGTTTTCATCATCGTACTTTCGAGTATCGCGTTTCAGATCAACACATTCAAAGGCGATGGCCCTAACGGAATTCCGTAGCATATACAGTATACATATTGTGTACAGTAATGACAATAAATGTCTCTAAACATTTTATCAAAAGACGAAAGTCCCGCTATCACGATGTTACTATTCCGTGTACATGTACAGTATATCTAGCGCTAACATACCGACGTAATGGCCTTTAATTGTACAGATAATTCATCAAATTGCTTCTAAATTCGGAAGTTCAATTGTTGATACAGAGAAGTATTACTTCAATGATACGACAATGAACAGGATAAAAGAACGTCATGCAGTAGGTCAGTCTTGTTTTACAGTAAATAATACTCAGTTCTGTCGTTAATTCTGTAAGCATCTTTTTTCAATCAGCAACATACCGAGTGATGACGAGGCTTTGATATTATTTTCAATCTTTTTTGGATATTTTCTGTCTTCTTTGTAGTACGCTTTCATTCTATGTAGTACATATATACATCTATACATGAAAATGATTACATACAAATTGTAAATAAACTTCACTGCTGAAAAGTGAAAGACGGGGAATATAACACATCTTTGTTAATGATTATATTCACGTTACTAGCATACGATAATCCGAGGTATTCATTTAAATGTAACCAAAAAAAAAATGTAAAGATATACATTTTCACAAAGTTGAACGACAGTTAAAAACATCGATATGGAAGATAATTTAATTGAAATAATAAGTTATGCCAAATAGTCGTATGGGGTGAGGTATTACTTTTTCATCTCACATTTCTAAAACACGTTCATACATGCATGTTATTATAGTTACTAAAACTTACGGGTATTATTGTTAAATAAGATTTATAAGATACCGGTATTTGTAATAATATCGAATACATCATTATTGCAAAACACAGTTTTATACATGTGTACAACAGTACATTGAATCTTACCTGTAAAACAATTACACACCGCGTTACTCCGCGAAAAGCGGAATCACGCGACGGGACTCGTTGTCGCGCTTGATTGCTATTTTGTCTTGCAGATGCGGCAATTAAATGCGTCGTACAATTTATGCATGCCGCGTCACGCATTCAATTTCCCTCCGCAGATCCATGCTTTCAGACACTTTTTTCACGCCGCGTGAACGCATATGCGCGGTGTTTTGCCTTGGCTGTACTGTATATTTCCAACTTCTATGCATGATGTTTGCACTTTAATCCTGTTCAATGTCTAGAAATCCTATTATCTGCATTATTCTGCCAAGTACCTTTATTCTATTCCATTATTTTTGCAGATTTAAAGACGATCGCTACAGTTTAATTCTTGGCTATATACTAAATATCTTTATATTTTGATGTTGTTTAATTAAATGTCACAAACAATTACTTTTGAATAAAAAAACATACAAAAGGATCATTTTGACCAATAATATCACTTTAACATTTTTAAACATATAACTATAGCAAAAAAATCAGTATATCAAGAAAACTTATTACCTCCCTTTAAAAGCACCCAAAAAGTCAGTGTTTAGCAAAGGTGGATTTTTAAACTGTGTTAAATGCTTTCAGAAGGATACTTTTTTGTTACATATTACTTGTAAGTGTTTCACTTTACACAATTTGTCCAGTTAGTTTCATTTAGCTATCTGTATTACGTCAGTGGCAATAAACGCTTGGTCTCCCCTCCAACACCACCCTCCCACCCGAGACAACAGCTCATTTTTCTCAATAAAAAGGCTGGTTACGTATCATTTTTAAACTAGTTCTCAATAAAGTGATGTTTGAACAATTCTACTGCAAAAAATTAAGAAATTCTCAATGCTTGAACATTAAGAAAAAAAACTTTGAAAAATGACTACAAATTTTACACATTTTTTACAGACACTAGTTTCTCTTTATGGTTTTTTTTCAGTTTGAATACATTTTGAAATCTAAATTCATGTAGTTTCATAAAATAGGATCAATTGCTTAACATTTAAAATAAAAGTCAATGGTGAATTGCCAAATTTAGAGATTAGCGGCCATTTGTCGTAATGCATAACTGGTTTTTGCCAGTTTCTGCCAAATTTGCAAACAAAAACATGACCATAATCTGACGAAGTACGAAAAATCTGTCTTGTAAAAATGAAAACAGCAAACATTCTGTCTCATACAACAATCTGCACAGTCAAAATTCTGGTTCACTATGATTCTGTACAGAAAATAGAATACTTTCTGTACATATTTTACGTCAGATTCTGTGTCTCTGTACAGAAAACAGAAATTATTTTTATTTGCCTAGAATTGGTACAGTTTTCGTACATGTTTCTTACACCAGAAACAAAAGTACTACTGACTGACGTTCAAGGTAATAAAAGTCACATACAAAAAAATCAGTTGACAACGCGTTTTCTCTGACAATCCAACACACAGTAAAAAACACCCACCTATTAATCTTGAACTGTTATTTGTTGGCATGAAATTGTAACAATAAATTCTTTTGTGAGAATGAGATAACACCACCTGATTTGCCATTAATACATCTATCAGACAAGCTGCGGTCAATGTTTTATCATAAATGGTAAATGCTTGAAGTTCATGTACGTCTGATATAAGGAAATTTTTGTATCAGTTATTTTAATAAAAAAAATATTTTAGACTTTTTTTCCATTACAAATCAAAGAATTGCCATATGACCGAACGTTATGTTTCTTATCCGCAGTAAATAAAGTGTCCAGTAAAATATGCATGTACCCGAACATGCAAAAGCGAAATGAACAAGCTCCACACTTTTGCTCACGAAATAATGTAGGGACCTTATGTACAAGGGTTCCTTAGCAGAGCCTTATGTATGCACCTAGACAAACTAAAAGATGCTATGAGCATGTACATGAATCATTGGTACCGCTGAAGATTTCATTGCGATCGGCATTTTGTACTTGATTTTAGAAAGCGTAACTTTTTATCATATTTTGATTGAAACTTTATTCTAACACAAATGACTGCTTTTTCTATGTAAACATATAGGGAAAAGCCTGTTTTTTATTTTAAGATAATATACAGAACGTTTTTCTAAGGACGACGTGTCGTAAATGACGTAACGACGTGACGTATGTAAACAAGCGCGTCTAATCGTAAGGTACTACGCGTTAGATAAAGTTCGTCTGATTTCCCATGAAAGATTTAAAGTAAATATCATCATATGTCATCATTTGTTATAAACAGAAAAGAGAACAAAAAATGCAAATTGCATACTAGCAGAATTGTTATTGAATATCATTGATAAAAATAATAATAATAAATAAACAAGTGGGCCAAGATGGCCCTATATCGCTCACCTTGGTACAAGTCCACTTGCTTGGTGGATCACTAGATAATGTTTTATACCAAATAAGTTTTCCTATATACGCCTTTGTAAAACAAATAATCCCCCGGGCAAGGTCAATTTTGACCCCAGGGGCATAATTTGAACAAACTTTGAAGAGGTCTACTAGGCAATGCTACATGCCAAATATCTAAGCTCTAGGCCTTGTGGTTTCAGAGAAAAAGATTTTTAAAGTTTTCCCTATATAAGCCTTTGTAAAACTAAGTGACCCCCAGTGCGGGGTCAATTTTGACCCAGGGGTCATAATTTGAACAATCTTGGTAGAGGTCTACTAGCCAATGCTACATGCCAAATATCTAAGCTCTAGGCCTTGTGGTTTCAAAGAAGAAGATTTTTAAAGTTTTTCCTACATAAGCCTATGTAAAACTAAGTGACCCCCTGTGCGGGGTCAATTTTGATCCGGGGCTCATAATTTGAACAATCTTGGTAGAAGTTCACTAGACAATGCTACATGCTAAATATCTTAGCTCTAGGCCTTTTGGTTTCAGAGAAGAAGATTTTTTAAAGTTTTTCCTATATATTCCTATGCAAAACCAAGTGACCCCTGGTGCGGAGTCAATTTTGACCCGGGGCTCATAATTTGAACAATCTTGGTAGAGGTCCACTAGACAATGCTACATGCCAAATATCTTAGCTCTAGGCCTTGTGGTTTCAGAGAAGAAGATTTTTAAAGTTTTTCCTATATATGCCTATGCAAAAACTAAGTGCCCACCCGCGCGGGGTAAATTTTGACCCGGGGGTCATAATTTGAACAATCTTGGTAGAGGTCCACTAGACAATGCTACATGCCAAATATCTAAGCTCTAGGCCTTGTGGTTTCAGAGAAGAAGATTTTTAAAGTTTTTCCTATATATGCCTATGCAAGAACTAAGTGCCCACCCGCGCGGGTAAATTTTGACCCAGGGGGTCATAATTTGAACAATCTTGGTAGAGGTCCACTAGACAATGCTACATGCCAAATATCTAAGCTCTAGGCCTTGTGGTTTCAGAGAAGAAGATTTTTTAAGTTTTTCCTATTTGTTGCCATAGCAACCAGAGTTCTGCATGGAATGGAATTCTTTGAACAACTTTGATAGAGCTTCATGCAAGGAACATCCCTGCAAAGTCTCATCAACATTGGCACAGTGGTTTCAGAGATGTCGTTTGAAGGAAATGGTGGACGGACGTACGACGGACGGAATGCGATCCTAATAGCTCACTCTGGCACTTTGTGCCAGGTGAGCTAAAAAAAATAATAACAAAATGATGATAAATTATAAGATAATGATGCAACGATATAAAGACAATGATATCAATCTATTAACATGTAAAACACCGTTCATTTGCATTTGAGCCTTTCCAGAGGGTCATATTAACCCCTTATTCGGTTAAAGGGGTTAAACCGAACGTTTCTAAAGGCAAGAAATAATATCATTTTGACCGACAATATCGATATTCATAAAATCCTTGTAATTTTACGGAATACAAATTGCTAGCAGTCGTTTTCTAGAAACAGGTGTTATTAATTTATTATACCACACTTTGATATAGAACATTCACACCTCGGCGGTTAGGGAGGAAATGTAACTACGGTAAGTTTATGGCAATAAAATGACCTAAATAGATCGTGATTTATATGATTAACTGACACATAATCCATCTCTTAAGCTTTATTCCAAACCGAATTATCAATTCAACTGGATACTGTCTTTACAGAATTTGTGTTTTGATCATGTGAATGCGCCAATGCAAGATGTATGCTTATCAACACAGGATAACTAAAACTGTTTTCTAAAAGCCGTTGATCTAGATTAAATTACTCTACGACGTTTTCAAGCGCGGGTGTTGAAACATTAAATATGTGATCAAGTCAAAAAGAATATTAATGAGACAATAACACTAATGATCATTATGCATTGGATCGATTCATTTGGTTATCATGATAACATTGTCCCCGCTAAAGATAAATGATGCTACCTGCTTTTGACTAAAAATGAATTCATCCTACTAGCAATATGTTTTTTTTTTCTCAGTATATCATACATTGATTTATGTATATTAATTATTTGAATGAATAAAAATGAATCCTGAAACAAATATCAGAATGTTACTTCAGGAGTGCAAGTTGAATACAATCTGGAAGACTTTTATCACAGACAAAGTTATTAAGCGATTCAACGGTTAAATTATTAATAAATCAAAGTTATGTACGTTTATATTTTGTCTCGTTTCAGGATTCTCTCCTTTCTGTCGATCTTCGCATCACTTTGCACACTGAAAATAGATAAGTGTTCACCTTTATTTCTGGTTAAAGTTAAAAATAAAGAACGAGTTCTTGCTAATGTTTACTATGCATTAAATGTGTTTGTAAATAATTAAATATAGACCACGTTCCGGTGACATGTAGAATTGTCAACCCAATTTTTAACGATATTATGGGCGGGTTTGGTTCGTGTAATTGTTTGATAGCACTAGATGCGACGGGACGAGGTGCAAACAATCCTACAAGGACAGCCTAAAGCATCATAGGAGCTCGAGGTATGGATTATGCTTTTCCGGCTTTGTTTTGTCTTTTTACATTTATTTAAGAACCAAGCTATTGTGTTGGAAAACATGGCGGATGTCACTCCTTTTCTTTATTCAGTATACTAGGTACTTCAGCGGTAAAATATGAAAGTTAAGATCCGGGAAAAATAAGATCATATTTTGTTAGCTTGGTTTTTTATATAAATGTAAAATAACAAAACATAGCCGGAAAAAGCATAATCCAGACATCGAGCTCCTATGTAAAGCATATGCGAGTTGAGTACCCGCTTCTACCGAGCAAAATTACGCACAGATAGAAAAAGAACTGTTAGCTGTAGTGTTTGGTTTTGAGAAATTCCATCATTTCACATACGAAAGAAAAGTGTTGGTGGAAAGCGATCATAGGCGTTGGAAATTTTATAAGAAAAAACCTCATTACAGAGCACCAAAACTTCTGCAGAAAAATGTTGCTCAAGCTACAGACATATCACTATGGGAGATACTATAAGAAAGGGAAAGAACAAATTATTTCAGACACGCTATCACGCGCAAACGTTAGAAATCATAATGCAACCCATCTGGAAGAAGTTCTATCAATAGACACATAAAAAAAGCTTTGATCTACATAAATGACTGCTTTTCAGCTGTATCCCCGGAGAAACAGTTATAATACGTAAAGCTACGCTCGGTGATTCGCTAAACATATTAGACTCGGATTGTGTGATATTCCCAGAGAACTCGCGATGAACTCTCCATTTATTAGGTATCATATTTCGCGGTGATATATATGTATCATACCAAAGTGAATGCGGTGAGAAATTTTAGGCCAAATACATTCACATATTGGAATCGAAGGATGTTTACGACGTGCAAGACGTTGTGTTATTTGGCCGTGAATGACATCAGAGATAAAAAAATTCATTAACAAATGTGAAACATGTATGTCTTTTCCAAGGCGGTACCCAACTGTGTTCCTTTGATTGTTCGTTTTGTCCTCGTGTGTTTGCTTTGTATGCTGGTGTGTGTTGGTAGTGTATGTGTGTGTACATGATTGTGTGTGTGGGTGTGTGTGTTGTGTGTGTGTGTGTTGGTGGTGTGCACTTCTGGGTGCTGTGGGGCTCGTTTTGGGGAGGCTACGTTTTTGGTACGTGGCATTCCCTGTTTGATATTATTTTTGTTTTTAAAAGCAAACAAAGCAAGGAACCACTAATTAATCATAAAATTCCAGACAGGCCGTGGGAAAAAGTCGGCACAGATGATTTTGTGTTCGATGGAAAAGATGATCTCGTGACAGTGGAAATTGTTTTAAAATGAAGAGACTGGAGGAGCAAACATCAAAAGTAATTACTGTCAAACTCAAGCAATACTATACCCGTCACAGTATTCAAGCGAATGTTATATCGGATAACGGTAGTGTATTTTAGTCAGAAACATTCAAATCATTTGCTAAACAATGGGACTTTAAGCACATGATACGCTCAGTCGAATATTTAAAGACAACTAAAATCTCCTTCAAATGTGACCCCTCTTCCCAAACCGCAGGTGGTGTAATCCCTTAATCGTTTTATTGCCCCTTATCAGTTCATAATCCTGTCTGATTAGGTCCAGCAGTGTGTCAGTAGACTTGACAAAGACTATAAATTATTATGTCAATTTAAAAAAAATAATTTTTCAACGGTAACTGAAAGCGAGCAGCTTTAAACCGCTGATTTTATCGATAATGACTGGGAATATATGGCTGAAACTTTACGTTAAGTTATAATACTTCTAAAAATTCTATTATTAAATCTTTGGAAGCATTATAACTTAACATAGAAGTTTCAGCTATGCATTCCCAATCATTATCGATAAACTCAGCGGTTTAAAATATACTGCAGTACCGTAAACCATTCAATAACCTATGTAGAGTTGTTGTACAATTAATGGGTGGATGCGATTTATTACTGAAAGCCTCTATATTGATAAATTGTGGTAAAATGAGGCATTTTTCGCCATAGGTTCTTCTTTGAGATTGTATTTATTTATCATTTTATTTTAACTGAAGAAATAATGTATGTTTTGAGAATATAATCGGCTAGATGTAGGGAGTGCCCCTTAAAGCACAAAGTGGTGACGTTGTACGAATTCAGCCTACTGGTAATAAAAAACACGGGAGAAAGGCATAGTTGTGGAAAAGACCCAGACACGTTCATACAACGTAATGAAAGAAAAGACGACCGTGAACCGACACAGAAGGCACATAAGGAAATCAAATTAAACATTTATACGTATGCAGAATGCAATAAATGAATTGAATTTACAATCTTATGACAGTTGTGAGTCGGATCAAGAAAATGTAAGTGTTAGACAAAATCTTTGTATTTTTTCAGTATTTTACTTTTGTCTTGCATTATTCCTTCTCACCCTTCTATTTGTCCATGCTTCGATGCAATATATTTAATAATCTGCATGTGTATACATATGCATTTGGCCAGGGGAATCTATGTTGTTAAAGGCAATACTGCAGATATGTTCTAAAATATGTTATTTTCATAGTTTGAAGAGCTTTTTTTACCCAAATGTGACAGCGTGCAGCTTTAACAACATAGATTGTACTTTTATTAGTGTCAAAAAACAACAGAATTTAATGTTCGTGAGTCACAAAATCAGTCAAAGTTTCAGCCAATCAGATAATGTTATGCAGTTGTGACGCGATAGGTGGTGTAAATACTGGAGCGGGATAGCGTCATCTCATTCCGCTCAGATATTGTCTACAAAACAGACGTCCATCTGTTTGGATAAAAATATTAGGATAGTAGGAAATAAAGGTTAGTAAATTATGTCTACCATGTAATGGGAGAGAGACATATTGTTGTTGGTCGAGATGTATGTCTGTCTGTCTGCACACATGCTGGATACCTTAAAGAGGCACTCCCATCATCTAGCAGATTATATTCTCGAAACATATATTATGTGTTCAATGAACGTAAAATGATCAATAAATACAATTTCAAAGAACAACCTACCGCGAAAAATGCCTCATTTAACCACAATCGATCAATATAGAGGCTTTCTGTAATAAATCGTAATTGTACAACAGCAACCACACACAGAGTATTGAATGGTTTACGGTACTGCAGTATATTTTAAACCGCTGATTTTGTCGACAATGACTAGGAATTGTATAGCTGAAACTTTTAGGTTAAGTTATAATACTTTCAAAGAGTCTATTATTTATACTTTGGAGGTTATTTAGTCGATATCAGTTATAGGGTATGTACCTTTAAGTGGTAGGAGGTGTGGTCTAAGACGAAAGAAACCTATTGTCTTCATTCCGCACCCCGGGTATTCGACTACTTCGAACGCAGATGGGTACTAATGACGACAGATGTATATACATGACCGTCGTGACTGGCACGCTGGAATAACCCCGATATTTTTATTATTTCTCTTTATTGCTCCGACCTTTTGCTTGATATAGGTAGTAGTATGTTTAAACTAAGTATGTGTGAAGTTTTATGATATACTGGCGCCTTTTAATTAAAGAATTTCCCTAAAATGTTGAAAAAACTACAGTAATGTTGCCAAATATGACATTTATTTGCTTATAATAACAATATATATCAATGATCTTAGACACGTATACAGTCAAATGTATAAGGTATCAATACAAACAGTCCTAGACTTTGGAATTAGTGGTATCATTTTGATATAAGCAAACTTATAGAGGTCGGTGAAGCTAAACGGATACGTCTGACGACCGAAGGAGATACGTACGAACGCAGATTATTATGAAATGAGGATACGTATAACGGCAGATGTGTAACAAGTAGTAAGCGTAAATAGGTGTTTTCCAATCAGGAAAAATATTGGTTTTAAACTAATTACATTCAGTATGGCAGATGTTTAGTCTGTGCAGAAGGATGTAGCATGTATATAGTGATAATAATTATATATCCCACCTCCGTTAGAGACATATCACGCCGGGGGGAACCCGCATGTGAAGTGCAACATGCACTTCGGTAAAAATCATATGCGGAGCTTCCGGAACTCCATATGCGGATGAATTTAAAGGAAAAACAAGGTAGGTGATGTTATATTTGTCCATTTTTAGTTCACCTGAGCTGACTCGGGGTGAGCTATTAGGATCGATGAATGTCCGTCGTCCGTCCACATTTAGTTCGTTAACACTCTAGTGGTCACATTTTTTCCTCAATTGTCACGAAACTTGGTCAGGATGTTTGTCCCAGTAATTACTCGGACGAGTTCGAATATGGGTCATCTCAGATGAAAAACTAGGTCACATGACCCAAAAATAGAAAAATCTTGTTAAGGCTCTAGAGGCTACTGTTTCAGTCCAAATATCCTGGCAATTTGTCAGAAAGGTTGTTTGGTTGATTTCTAGCTTAAGTTTTAATATGGGTCACCTGGGGTCAAAAACTAGGTCACACAGCCCAAATATGGAAAAACCTTGTTAACACTCTAGAGGTAACATTTTCAGCCCAAATATCCTGGAAATTTGTCAGAAAGGTTGTTAAGATGATTTCTAGCTCAAGTTCGAATATGGGTCATCTGGGGTCAAAAACTAGGTTACAGAGCCCAAATATGGAAAAACCTTGTTAACACTCTAAATGTTTCAAATTTGTCAGAAAGGTTGTTTTGATGATTTCTAGTTTTAATAATGTGTTGTTTATTGAACACCTCATTTGCTAATTTTATTGCAGTATTTTAACACCAAAATATTGATAAATGACATTTGTCTTGTAATCAGTACACATCTTGGATCTCTCTATGGTAAGGCCAGAGTTTTTATATCTCTTGGTTTATGCGACTGCCTGTCCTATTTTTTGAAAAGGTAGAATAACAATGACATTATGAACTGACATTTTATTTTCATTGTTTCCGCTGTTCCGACTCCACAGACTAGTTAATGAAGTGTCAGAACAGAAGGGATATATAATTGAAAGTGATTATTTTAAAGTGTTTATTTTGTTCGAAAATGAGGATTATTGACAGGTGCAGTAGGCTGATGTTCAATATGTGCTCTGTCCAATACAGTAGGAAAAGTCCTTCATACTCAATATTTAAGAAAACTTCCCATAAAACAAGCAATATAAAAACTCTGGCCTAAAATTGGCACTTATATAAAGTTTTAAATAGCGATGATGCAATACATGTTCTTGACCCCTAGTTGAACTTCCATGTTAAAGATTTTGGTAGTAATTTTTACATTCACATCACAAGAAAGTTCATATATAAAATTAAATCAATATTTGATATATACAAAACATATAAGAAGATATCAGATTTATCAATGACAAATATGCCTATGCATGTTTTTCTTTCATAAAAGAATAAGCTCTTGTCCTTCTATCACTTTGGAAAGTAATGAATAGCTTACAGTGCAGATCATGATCAGACAGCAAAATAATGAATAGCTTACAGTGCAGATCATGATCAGACAGAAAAATAATGAATAGCTTACAGTGCAGACAGCAAAATAAGGAATAGCTTACAATGCAGATCATGATCAGACATCAAAATAATGAAAGTGCAGATCATGATCAGACAGCTAAATAATGAAAGTGCAGATCATGATCAGACAGCTAAATAATGCATAGCAAACAGTGCAGATCATGATCAGACAGCAAAAAATAAAAAGCTGACAGTGCAGATCATGACCAGCAAACATATAATGAGTAGCTTACAGTGCAGATCATGATCAGACAGCAAAAAAAATGAATAGCCAACAGTGCAGATCATGATCAGACAGCAAAATAATGAGGCCTAGAGCTTAGATATTCAGCATGTGGCAGTAATTGACTCTCTACCAAGATTGTTCAAATCATGACCTCGGGGTGAAAATTAAACCTGCCTGGGCATTCTTAATGACAAAAACAGTGAACATACACTAATAAATATGCACGCCGGGGGAACCCGCATATAAAGTGCAACATGCACTTCGGTAAAAATCATATGCGGAGCTTCCGGAACTCCATATGCGGATGAATTTAAAGGAAAAACAAGGTAGGTGATGTTATATTTGTCCATTTTTCATATAATCACAGAAAAATTGCAAAATAACTCGAATGCTATTCGACCCTCACATAAATTCCGCGTCTCTCCATATATGTTGTTTACTTATACGTTTAGAAATGACAATGAAAACGTTGAACAAAGTGTCTGACAAATGTGAAAGAAAGTAGTCAACAATTATAAATGTTCGTGTTTTTGATGTAAATCGCATTTCTGGCGAATTATGGACGAAGAATATTAGATAATATGCACATACCTGCTCTTGGAAGAAATAAAACATACACAAAATGTTCTGGGGAGGAATTCCTGTGTTAAAATGTAGATGCACTACATATGCGCAGTGTGCGCTCTATATGTGCTATAAGATGTTATATGGGATTTTTCAAAACTCTTCTGATTCATAACGCGCTATTTCTTGAGTAATTTTCAACAAAGAATGATACACTAAAAAAATCCGTTTATTGTAGCAAATGTCACTTGTAAAATTCTTTACAAGGAAAGTAAAGTTTGTTTGATACTGATATTATCAGGAAAATTTCTGTCCACCCCAAAAATTATAACCTTACACGGCTTTACACCATGACATTTATATACATCGGCATACTTTCCAGATACAGGGCCATCCTTTCAAATTTTCAATTACACTATTGTGATGCATGCACTTCATTTGTGACGCATGCAAGTTACATAATTTAATGCATGTGTAACTTACGCAACGCATACATGTACTTCGTTATGTATCGCATAGACTACTTATGCTACATACTGCTTACTGCAAATGTGGCGCATGCACTGCAAATGAATCACTTATGCTGAATGTTTGACGCATGTGCTACATCTTTGTATGCATTACACATATCTTGTGTAAGTTATATACATTGATCTTCAGAGAGTGACTTAAATGTACGTCTCAGTGAACAAATTTAGTCACACTAGGTTGAAATAAGATAAGATAAGATATGTTTTATTTCATGTCGGAAATACTACAAACAGTAAACAAAGCATGCAGTTTACAGTATAGCAGTTCATTGTAGGAAGAGAAGTAATCGTCATACACAAATCCCAGAGCCCTTTCTTGTATTTTTTCCTTTTTTTTTTCAAGTATTTGTTTCAGAACAAAAGTGCCAAGCCGTAGAGCAGAAAATTGAATTTTGACAAAATAGATTTATGAAAATTTTTCAGCTGTTTAAGTTTAATTAAATATTTTCCAGTTCGTTTCAAAATATTTAGCTGCCTTCTGGCCTTTTTACAGATTGTCAAAACTTAATTTGTAATCCATATCTATACCCAATAGTTTAACTGTGTCTTCACAGGATATGTTACTGGACCCTATGGCAAAAACTTGATGTTTCAAAAATGATCTTTTGCCTACTGCTATAGAGTGAAACTTGTCTTGATTGGCTTACATTTTGTTACATATAAACCAGTCAAGAGGTACATTACTTTCATTTTGCAAACCTTGTATTAATGCATCAAAGTTTGGCGAATGAAATGACAAGGTGCTGTCGTCAGCATAGTTATTATAATGTACCCCTGTGTATGAAACAAAAGATATCATTTATAAATACATTTATAATGTACCCCTGTGTATGAAACAAAAGATATCATTTATAAATACATTTAACAGTAAAGGACCTAAAATTGAACCTTGAGGCACACCTTCAGTTATACAAGCCCATGAGCTAACTATATTTCCAATTCCAATTTTAAATTGCTGTTTGCGGCCAGTTAAGTAAGATTGCAAGAGGGCTGAGGCTGCTTCAGACAAGCCATGTTATGACAATTTTGCTAGCATGATATCGTAAGGGAGGCAATCAAAGAAAGGCCTTTGACAGATCCATGAGGACTGCTGCTACATACTCATTTTCGTCGAGGGCCTGCCTCTAATCCTCCGACAATGTTAGTATTACAGTCTGGCAACCATGAGACTTCCTGAAAGCATAAAACATTGTCAAAAATAGTGTCAAAGTAAGTTGAAAGCTGTTGAGCTAAAAATAAATCAAAGATTTTTTAAGGTATGGGTAGAATACTTACAGGTCTGTAATTAGATTTTAATAAAGCGTCATTCTTCTTAAAGAAAGACGTGCACCTTGTGCTTGTTTTTATCTATCTGGAGTATTGTTAGAGTAGATGGAGAATTTATTAAATAAGTATATTATAAGCGGTCCAACGAGTGAGAATTTACCATACTTTTTAAAAGCATTTTAATTGATATTTTATTTCCTCACATTAAACTTACCAATTATTTTAGATATAATGGTATCTTCATTTATAGGCACAAAATGAAAACTGTTTAGGGAGAAATTCCTATCTTGAATTTTGTTCAAACTGGTATGGTCTTGTGGGTTAAACGTTGAAATATAATTGCTGGGACCATGATTGAATTCAGCCCGGCAGAATCGCCGTGAGAGACATTAATCATTGTGCTACACAGCGTACACCTAAACATTTGAGCTCACATTCCGGAGAAGGGGTCAAGTGAGCTTTTGTGATAAAAATTTTATTTCGTAATATGCTGATGTACATAAACGTGTGTAAAGCAATATAAAGTTATCAGTTTTGGAGTGGACGTGACATTTTCCTGATAACATCATAATTTTCTTTGCTTGTTAAAATTTTACAAGTGATATTTGCTACAATAAACGGATTTTTATCAGTGTATCATTCTAACTTTTTTGAAAATAACTCAAGAAGTAGTGCGTTATGCATCATAAGAGTTTTGAACAATCCCATATAACATCTTATAGCACATATGGAGTGCACACTGCGCATATGTAGTGCATCTACATTTTAACACAGGAATTCTTCCCCAGAACATTTTGTGTATGTTTTTTTTCTTCTAAGATCAGATATGTACATATTTTTAATATTCTTCGTCCATAATTCGCCAGAAATGCGATTTACAACAAAAACATGATCATTCATAATTGTTGACTACTTTCTTTCACATTTGTCAGACACTTTGTTCAACGTTTTCACTGTCATTTCTAAACGTACAAGTAAACAACATATATGGAGAGACGCGGAATTTATGTGAGGGTCGAATAGCATTCGAGTTATTTTGCAATTTTTCTGTGATTATATGAAAAATGGACAAATATAACATCCCCTACCTTGTTTTTCCTTTAAATTCATCCGCATATGGAGTTCCGGAAGCTCCGCATATGATTTTTACCGAAGTGCATGTTGCACTTTATATGCAGGTTCCCCCGGCGTGCATATTTATTAGTGTATGTTCACTGTTTTTGTCATTAAGAATGTCCACGCAGCTTCTCTGATACCACGTGGCGGATTTACACCAAACTTCACATAAGCGTAGTTGTGCATATTATCGGCATGTTCCGGTTCAATGATTTTCAGTGGAATAACCGCCCTTGATACATATAATTTTATGATGTTACGGCTAATGCTCCTATAACATCCGGCAGGTTTCCAACCTAAGATAATTGAGCAGTGCCAAGCTTAGTTATGCATATCGCCGTCACATATCCGGTTCAGTGATTTTCAGGGGATTTACGATGTATGGCCATTGATTCTTCAAATTAACGGGTCGCACCGAATTTACCCGAACGAGGTTGGTGGACCCAATAAGCACAATTACAAACAAACAAATCTTCAAATTAAATGATGTTTTTGCTACTTCTCCTTTACCATTGGCCAGATTTCCACTAAACCTAATAGAACACAAGTTGTCGTCGGAATGTACCGATGGAAGTTGCAACCCTGATGTGTCATATTACATAATGTCTTTACTAATTCTCGTAAACGCTGGAGTTGAATTTTACCAAAAGTCACACGAGTGATCATTGTCAAGCGTAGTTGTACATTTCGTCAGCATGTTACGGTTCAATAGATTTTGCGGAACTATGTCTTTTGATGTCTCATATTCTAATATGCTTGTGCTACTTATCCTATATCACTGGTCAGAAAACTACACAGAAGTGATTGGTGCGAAGCCTGAACTTGTGTATATCATCGGATTGTTACAGTTTAGTGGTATGCATTTTCAATTCTACTGAATAATGCTGAATAATAGGAGACTTGTTTTTTTTTTGTTTTTTTTTCATGAAAGATAGTCTCTATATATTGTTTAGAGAATGAATTGATAATGGGGTCTCTAAGTCTCCTGCAACGAAGTCCTTAAAATATCGATGTCAATTTTCCCATAGACAAGTAATTAGTCAATGACCAATTTCATTACTTATCGTATACGTATTCGAGTATTAACAACTCATATGAAAGTTGTAGAAACATGTAAGAGACAATGTTACTACAAATAATCCACGGGCACAAACATGTTCATTTAACGCTCATGTAAAATGTTATATACATTTGTAATTACATTTTTAGCCCGACTGTTCGAAGAATGAGGAGGGTTGTTGTACTCGCCCCAGCTTTGACGTGTTATTAATATTAATAACTTCAAAACCGACAAACGTATCGACTTTTAAAACTCTTGCCATACTTGTTTCTCATGGTAATACATATAAATGCAGCAAGTCACATATATTTTTGCGGAGTAATGCCTCTATTTGTATTATGATTTTGTAACAAAAAGTTAAAAGTCTAGTACCTCATTACATGTAATAAAAGATAATTTTACAAAAATCATAATGATACTGAAATTTTCTATTTAGCCTTGCTTTATAATTTACTTTTATTACATAGTTTTTCAGTTTAAGACAAAAACTAAAGTTATCAACAGTATTCCCATCATAAGACTTATGTTTCATCTTTTACGTATCTGCAGTTTGTATGGCGTTTTACGTATCCACCGTCTGCGTTCATACGTACCCTATACTATTTTCATCTGTCGTCATCAGTACCCTCAAAGAGAACCCCATGCTTGTTTAAGTGTCATCTGCAGCTGCTGTATCAGTCATTGCGAAAAGAAAACATGTTTTTCTGCTACAGAAAATGTGTAACGATATACATGTATGCAGTTTTGGACTCTTTCGATTATTAGATTTCTTAAAATTCTGTTAAAAATCCGAAAAATTGCAATTTCTGGTCTGATTTCCGTAATCGTAACAACACGTCGGTCATTTTTCAGCTAAACAACTGAGCATTGCCTAGTACAAATATATTGAAACTCATATTGAACGAAAACATTGTGAAAATGAATAAAAAAGAGAAGATATTGGGTATTTTCCAGCTTACATATCAGGACGTTCATGTATATACATCTGTCGTTAGTAGTACCCATCTGCGTTCGAAGTAGTCGAATACCCGGGGTGATTCCGTCTTTTTGGTCATTTTTTTGTTACTTACAGGGACACTCCCTATAACTGGTGTCTAACTAAATAACTTAAAACCATAAAATATAGAATATTTGCAAGTATCATCACTTTATCTGAAAGCTTAAGTTATTCATTCCAGACTTAATTTTGAAATATATTGCGGTACCGTAAACCGTTGAATACTCATTAAGTTGTTGTAGTACAATAAATACTCAAACTTTAACATGTAACTATCATTGTGTCGGGTATTGCTCACATTTTGGTGTAGAAACGTGTACGAACAATAAAGAAAACAGTTTTTAAAAATATCTCACAACAATGAAACGACGGGCGTTTTTACGGCTGGAAAACGCCGGTGAAAAATTGTGTGTGGTGAAAAACACAATCGGCTTGTGTTTTTTGCCTACCTCTATGTATCTTTATTGTATTTCTATGGCATACATGTATGTCATATCGGATAAACTCACTGCGGTCAAAAAGCAAGAAAGAGGGGAGTGGTGGTGTAGAGGTTATGGTGTCAGCCGCTCATTCCGGAGGCCGCTTCTGGTTCGAGCCCACCGTACCTCCTCATATGATACCAGTACTATTTCTCCAGGAAGCGGACTCACGAGTGACTCGATAAGCTACAAGCTTTCTAAACTAAATAATGTGTTCGCGGAGAGACATTTGATATAATTATATAGTTAATGTGTCATGTAGTTAATTGTACACATACGATACTGATAAACATGGCATGTGTATCTTACTTCAAATAAAAAAAAAAAAAAACAATACAAATTCTCATGCGTAGCTCATTAATAAACATTTCTGCAGGGAATCACCTATTTGCATGAAGGGTATTTGTTCACGCCATGTTAAAGATACATTTAAATCTATTCTTTATATATTGACGTATAGTCCTTTTATGATAACTTGAAAGTTGCGTCACATGATGTTTACGTTTGCTGGTATTTTGAAAACACCAAAACAGGTAAGACAGCTTTTTGTCAATACAAAAAGTATTTGTTTTTCACAGAGATAATATAAAACTAGTCATTGGCTTAGTGGTAACGGCAGTGAAATTGCATCTTTTTATGACAAGGTCGTTGGTTCGAATCTCAGAATGTTCGGCTTTCTATTTTTCTCCTTTTTTTATAAATCCCGTTTAAATTCTTTGATTATCAAGAGTTAACACATTTCATGGAAATATTAACATCTGTTCTCGTAAAGTTCTGAATAGGAATGCGAGCGATGCATTAAAATTAATTCATATAGGGTATGAAATATTTACAGTGCAACCTCCCTACAACAGCCATCAATCGGATGAATGGAAATTGGCTGTTGTCCAGAGGTGGCTGTTGCTCAGAGGGATTATTTTGTGGTAATATATATATATGATCAGCTTTTTTGTTGTTTTTAATCGGGTTTAATACAGGATGTCAAAGTGGCAATAAAAGTATTATAAATATTAGAAACACATGTACGTACAGTTTTTCGGGATGTAAACTACAAGTATCTTATTTTTTCTTTTCAAACACATTCTAAACGCAATTTAATCATGAGAAGTTAAGTTTTTGGTAGTATAATGATGTACGATGGCAGGTGCAGACTTGTTATCAGATACCGTGACATACTTTAAAATATTTAATAATTGTTAGTTTTGAAATTTAAGGTGACGCAGGTGTTTGCATGTACAGGTGTCCATACTTTTCTGTATATAAAAACCGGCACAAGCTTCCCGTCCCGGATTCTGTATTGTATGTTTTACTAGTGTAGCAAACTGTTCTAATTATCTTGCATATTTAGGGGTCAACCGGACTATAAAATCTAACAATGAGTTTCATATATCATAATGTTCAGCAGGATCTGGACAATACGAAACGGAAGTTCATTTTTACCAAAATGGTTGGAAGAGACAGAAATCCAAGATGGCGTCCAAGATGGCCGCCATAATGAAGAAAACAAGCAAATATACATTTTTCTGTCACTACGTTGTTGTGTATGTACAGATTAACACCAAATTTGTTTTATTTTCACTTCACATTTCTTCTCTTTAAAATTTGTAATCATGGTTATTTTAAGTAATAGAGGTCAAGGTCAAACTCAAGGTCAAAGGTCAAATTTTGTGAAAATTGGACATTCGGATACATATTTTTCTATGTTACATTCCTTATATGAAACATATCAACATAAAGTTTTCACCAAAATGTACAACAACATATATTCTTCAAATTATTAACACTATTTAGTTCAGATATACTGTTGCCATGGAAATCCAAGATGGCGTCCAAAAAGGTCGCCAAAATTGAGAAAACAACCAAATATATCCTTTATTTGCTACTACTTTGACATTTTTGTACATATTAACACCAAATTTGTTTTGTTTTCACTTCACATTAGTTCTCTTTAAAGAATTGTAGTCATGGTTATTTTCAGATACACAGGTCAAGGTCAAACTGAAGGTCAAAGGTCAATTGTTTTGAAAATTGGACATTCGGATACATATTTTCTTTGTTACATCCCTAATATGAAGCACATCAACATAAATTATTCATCAAAATTTGCAACAATGTATATTCTTCAAATTATTAGCATTGTTTAGTTCAGATATGTAGTTGCCATGGTAATCCAAGATGGCGTCCAAAAAGGTCCCCAAAATTGAGAAAACAAGCAAAATATACCCTTTATTTGCTACTTCTTTGTCATTTATGTACATATTTACACCAACTCTGTTTTATTTTCACTTCACATTACCACTGTGTTCCGTTAATTGTTCGTTTTGTCCTCGTGTGTTTGCTTTGTATGCTTGTGTGTGTTGGTAGTGTATGTTTGTGTGTGTACATGATTGTGTGTGTGTGTTGTGTGTGTGTGTGTTGGTGGTGTGCACTTCTGGGTGCTGTGGGGCTCGTTTTGGGGAGGCTGCGTTTTTGGTACGTGGCATTCCCTGTTTGATATTATTTTTGTTTTTTTTCTTTAAAGAATTGTAATCATGGCTATTTTCAGATATACAGGTCAAGGTCAAACTCAAGGTCAAAGGTCAAATTTGTGAAAATTGGACATTTGGATACATATTTTTTCTATGTTAGATTCCTTATATGAAACATATCAACATTAATTATTCACCAAAATTTACAACAATGTATATTCTTCAAATTATAAGCGCTGTTTAGTTCAGAAATGTTGCTTCCATGGTAATCCAAGATGGCGTCCAAAAAGGTCGCCAAAATTGGGAAAACTTCCAATAATAAATTTGCTACAACTTTGTCATTTATGTACAGATTGACACCAAATCTGTTTAATTTTCACGTCACATG
>JAFMSR010002725.1:0-21089 GCA_022818135.1 Saxidomus purpurata | reverse complement strand
CATTCCGGGGAGCAGGATATGAAGGTGTCGGGAAAATGTCTGTGTCACTCTTTTTTGTCACACCATGCCCGTAAAAATACATTTACAGATCTTTTTAAATGTGTGCATTTTAAATTGATACCGTAAGGATGGGATTGTAATACATATATTATCGTTTGAAGTTAAATTCCAAATTTTCGAGATGTGCGGTCGTATTCTATTCAGTCATGGAAAGTGGGCTAGCTTTATTTCCGTTTCAACTTTGTTACGAATTGTGTTAAACTAAACAGCATTGAGGTGTATTTATTTAATATAAATACTTTGGATCAATAAATGCACTAAGGTGTAGATTTATTTAATAAAATACTTTTTTTAAATAATGCAACTCACAATGATAAAGGCCGGGAAGTACACTATTGACGTTGTATTTATCGATCGATACCTGGCTACTGAGATATATAGTACACCCCTATAGTGAGTCGTTATTTTTAATAGAATCTTCCATTTAAAGTTGTATCGGATTTTAGCTAGTGTATAACGTCTCTATATGAAACTATACTATCGGGAAATGCTGCACACAAATTACCACGGCTGTAATCAATTTCGTTAGCGGTTGTATGGTGATTATTTGTGCTAAAATGGTGCATTTTGTTCTTTAAATATGTATTTCTTTATTATTTTATGTTCATTGAACACATCAATTATGTTCCAGGAAAATAATCTGCTAGATGTAGGGAGTGCCCCTTTAAAGACAATTGAACAGGAAAAGTTGGAGAATAATGGAAATACCACCTACGCAGGGGTGTCCGTCCGTCTGTCTGTGTCACAATACGAGATCGAAGGTCATTTGAGTATATTTTGTGTCCGATCCATATCTCTTGAACCCCATTTTTACCACATTGAGACGAAGTGCAGAGCGCAAGTTACAGCCACATTGGTTCAAAATCAAGGTCACAGAGATCAAAGGTCATGTGATTAGATTTCGTGTCCGCTCCAAATCTCTTAAAGGGACATACCCTATAACTTATGTCAAACTAAATAAAGGTTTCAGCTATGCATTCCAAGTCATTATCGATAAAATCAGCGGTTTAAAATATACTGCAGTACCGTAAACCATTCAATAATCTATGTAGAGTTGTTGTACAATTAATGGGTGGATGCGATTTATTACAGAAAGCCTCTATATTGATTGTGGTGAAATGAGGCATTTTCGCCATAGGCTCTTCTTTAAAATTGTATTAATTTATCATTTTACGTTCATTGAACATATAAACTATGTTTCGAGAATATAATCTGCTAGATGTAGGGAGTGCCTCTTTAAGCCCCTCATATGATTAAGAATAACTCTCTACACATGTTCAACATATTGAAACGAAGTGCAGAGCGCATGTTACAATCATCTTGGTTCAATCAAGGTCACAATTAGAGATCAAAAGTCATATGACTTTATTTCGTGACCGCTCCATATCTTTTGAACCCATTGAAGGAGTTTAAAATAATTCACAACAAATTTTCACCTCATTGAGACGAATTGTAGAGCGCATGTTACAACAATGTCAAGTTCACTGTCACTAAAATAGAAAAATGGTGTCCTCTCAATAACTCAAGTTAGGAGTGACCAATTGCAATGAAACTTGGTGTGTAGGTAGCTTGTGTAGAAAGAATGTTTTTTATATACCCGAAGGGACGTATTATGTTGTCGCCTCGGTGTCCGTCTGTCCGTTAGCAATTTCCCTTCCGCTCTCTAACTGTTGAACCCCTTAAAGGATTTCGAAGAAACCTGGCACAAATGTTAACCAGACTGAGACGACGTGCAGAAGCAATGTTCCGGATGGCTGGATTCAAGGTCAAGGTCATACTTAGCGGTCAAAGGTCATATGATTTTGTTTCCCTTCCGCTCTGTAACTCTTGAACCCCTTGAAGGATTTCGAAGAAACCTGACACAAATGTTAACCAGACTGAGACGACGTGCAGAAGCAATGTTCCGGATGGCTGGATTCAAGGTCAAGGTCATACTAAGCGGTCAAAGGTCATATGATTTTGTTTCCCTTCCGCTCTGTAACTCTTGAACCCCTTGAAGGATTTCAAACCTGACACAAATGTTAACCAGACTGAGACGACGTGCAGAAGCAATGTTCCGGATGGCTGGATTCAAGGTCAAGGTCATACTTAGGGGTCAAAGGTCATATGATTTTGTTTCCCTTCCGCTCTGTAACTCTTGAACCCCGTGAAGGATTTCGAAGAAACCTGACACAATTGTTTACAACATTGAGACGATGTGCAGAAGCCATGTTCCGGATGGCTCACTGCAAGGTCAAGGTCACACTTAGGGTTCAAGCGTCATATAACTGTGTGGATATTGCTCTGCATTTGCTCTTGATTACAGTGCTCTTGTTTTTATTTGGGAGATTCTATTTTGCTTGCTTAATTTTTTTATTGAATTACTTCCCTTTTATGTTACTATCAATAGCATATTTTGTAACTTTTTTATTATTGGCAGTACGGAAAAACCGAGACCACTTTTCTGTGGTACAACATGAATAGTACCTCCAATTTTTTTGGTGTTTTTTGACATTTTTGTACCAGGTTAGGATTTTCTGGTTGGGGACTTAGATTTTTTTATATAACTTCAATTTCTTATTCTTGTTCCTGTCCGTTGGGCTTCAGCAGCCTAAATTTTGCTCCCATTCTCTGATACAACACTTCGGGCGTATATTGCTGCGCTTTGCGGTGCTCTTGTTTTTTATTTTTAGTTTGTTACTTGATATAAATTTCACATATTCTTTGTCGCGTTTACTCTCAAAAGACATTGTATAAACAGTGGAATGAATTTGAGGAGAGATGTAATTGTTCCTTCCCAGGAAGGAACAGTTGGAATTGTACAGGCACACTTGACTGAACAATGCATACCGGAAGCCGTTTTTCGTTGTGTTTCCATTCTAAGTGAAACGTTCTGATATTGAATACGCGTTCTGCCGATTGGATGAAACCAACTAATAACCAATAGCCGTTCTTTTCCGTACACAGTATATGTTTACGTTACTGTGGTTACTTCCCTTTACTAGTATATTGCAGTAACTTAATTGGTAAGCTAGCTATTGCATGTTGAACTTGCAGAAATCGTCCGACAATGCGTTTGATTTTATATTGCTAGTTTGACAAATAGCTGAAATGAATGTTAATTTACTTATCGTTTGCATAGCGTAGAAATATGCTAATATTGTGCTGGAAGTATTGGCGTGTAAAAGCAGATGTCGGAGAGTTACTGTAGCGTAGCGTGACGTAGTAACAGGTGCGTGGAGTATTAAAAAAGTAGACGTTATCAATCAAATAGCAATACCTTAATTTGCTTAGACTGTCATATTTTGTACTTCAATTATTATAGAAAATTGTGCCCTAGAAGGAACTTTTGGAATGCTATAACTTGTGCTTCCATTTATGCGGATAAATTGGTGGAACGTCTGCCTAGTCATTATTGTCTGTTGAACTTCCTGACTTTAAGATGGTTTACTATCATGGACTTTACATATATTAAGGACACAAAGCTGTATTCATTTTTTTTTTTTTAATCTTTTTCTTGCAGCATTTTTGTGGTAAAGAGTATCCAACTTATCCTTTGAAAAGTCATAAATTTGTATCTACGCTTTGCAAGAGGCTGCTATCGTTGGTGTTCACTAGGTATGGCGAGACGAAAAATCTCGGACTTGGGAGGTGCTACAATCAATGCAGTTGATATAGGAGGACTCATTGTACCTTACTTCCAAGTACCAGCAGAAGATACAAAACGGATTGCCGACAATTTACCCTGCTTTAAGTTCCGCGACAATGATGTTATGCTATGTTCTTATCCGAAAACAGGTAAATTTAAACACAGATCATTAAAATCAGTTGTATACCAGTCGGGTTTAATTATCTTGTTTTACACAATCTACAAAAGTTAATTAACATTGTAAGTAATTGGCCTACACTCTTTGTTAAAGCTGCTCGCTCTCAGATTTTAGTAAACAAGTAAGGTTCTACAAACTATGTGAATAACATGTTTTAGAACATGTAGTCATATAAAAAGGTTCAAGTATAAATTCCTGTAAAGTATATCTGTAGATCTAAAAAAATACGCTACCCAAAATATAAAGCGTTGCAAATGCTTGTGAAATTGCCATATGTTTATATAGTGTAGCAGTGTGTAAAACCAGCATTTTCAATCAATTTTGCAAATTCCTACCTAGACTTGTACTTCTACTGTTGATAATAGCCTTAAGTTTTATATTTATGTATAAGTACAAAAATAATATCAAACAGGGAATGCCACGTACCAAAAACGCAGCCTCCCCAAAACGAGCCCCACAGCACCCAGAAGTGCACACCAACAACACACGCACACGCACACGAACACGCACACACACACACACACACACAATCATGTACACACACAAACATACACTACCAACACACACAAGCATACAAAGCAAACACACGAGGACAAAACGAACAATTAACGGAACACAGTGGGGCACCGCCTTGGAACGGTCAGTGGCAAAAACACCACTGGGGAGCTTAAACCGGTTTATGGTGCGCACCCAACCTCACTCTTACCCCCACCATGTTCCAAAGTCACAGGACAGTGTAAATAAAAGTAATCCCTGCTAGGTGAATCTCTAACACACGCAATGGAAACAAAAGGCATGGTATGTAAAACACAAAAATGCTCGTGCATAAATATATAAAAAAAGCAAACCTTGAGAACCAAAAAACGTATGTACTCAATGCATTTGCAGAAGGCAGAGCACCAAGAGAAACACCCTTAAGGGCCCGACGAAACAGGCCAGAGGACAGAAATCAAAACAGTTTCGTCCCAGTGGGATTTAAAAACTGCCCATCACAGAGTCCTCCCCCTCTTCCGTCAGACACAATCAAAGAGGGAAGCATAGCGTCCAACTGTAAACAGGTTGAACACCAAACATGCGGTGTGTCTCAAAACAGTAGGGTCGTAACCTCTTTTAACAAAACGTTTTATAATTTTAGCAAATACAGTTGGAAAATTGCCATGACCCAAAATCTTACGAAGTTTGTAAACCACATCCCCATAAAAATCGGGTTTTGAAATACCTTCTCGCAGAAGAGTCTTTAGATTACTATTGAATTTCAAAACCAAATCAGAATTACGATAGTAAAATTTCGCAAAATATTTACGCAATTTGTAATAACGGTAGCCCTGTTGAAGAAGTTTATTTGTAATATATTGATTACGTTCATTGAAATCCTCAACATGACTACACGCTCTGGCAAACCGAATTAACTGAGAAATGTATACCCCATAAGATGTAGCATGAGGTACATCCCCATCCAAGTGGGGGAAATTTACAATATTAAAATTAAAATCATCCCTCTTCTCATAAATTTTGGTATGTATAATATTGTTATAAATAGAGAGATGTAAATCTAAAAATGAAGCACCAGTATCCAAATTGTTAGTTTTAATTAACTGGAGTTCCCGGGGATAAATAGTGTCCACCAATTGACCAAAAAACGGGTTATCCATATTAAGAATATCATCCAGATAGCGTGATGTATTATTAAAAGCAGTGATGTCTGCCTGCGTATCTGGAGAAAGACTCAACATAAAGTCTCTTTCATAACAATATAAAAACAAATCTGCGACAAGGGGTGCACAATTTGTTCCCATGGGAATACCGATTCCTTGTCTGAAAACTGCATTCCCAAACCCACTGTGTTCCTTTAATTGTTCGTTTTGTCCTCGTGTGTTTGCTTTGTGTGCTGGTGTGTGTTGGTGGTGTATGTGTGTGTGTGTACATGATTGTGTGTGTGTGTGTTGTGTGTTTGTGTGTGTGTTGGTGGTGTGCACTTCTGGGTGCTGTGGGGCTCGTTTTGGGGAGGCTGCGTTTTTGGTACGTGGCATTCCCTGTTTGATATTATTTTTGTTCTTATATAAATGTTGTTCAATAAAAAGGAAAGGGCTTTACAAACTTCGGTTTTGAAAAAAAAAATCAACGGCAACTGAGAGCGAGCAGCTTTAAAGGGACATACCCTATAACTGTTTCAAACCGAGTAACTTCAAAACATAGCTAATAAACTCTTTGGAAGTATTATAACCTAACCTAAAAGTTTCAGCTATGCATTCCCAGTCATTATCGATAAAATCACCGGTTTAAAATATACTGCAGTACCGTTAACCATTCAATAATTTATGTAGAGTTGTTGTACGATTAATGGGTGGAAGCGCTTTATTACAGAGAGCCTCTATATTGATTAATTGTGGTAAAATGAGGCATTTTTGTCATAAGTTCTTCTTTGAAATTGTATTTATATATCATTTTACGTTCATTGAACACATAATATACGGATGGAAAATACAATCTGCTAGATGTAAGGGAGTGCCTCTTTAAGGGACATAGCCTATAACTGATGCCAAACTATATAACCTCCAAAACATAAATAATAGAATCTTTCGAAGTATATGAACTTAACCTAAAAGTTTCAACTGAGCATTCCCAGTCACTATCGATAAAATCAGCGGTTTAAAATATACTGCAGTACCGTAAACCATTCAATAATCTATGTAGAGTTGTTGCACAATTAATGAGTGGGTGCGATTTATTACAGAAAGCCTCTATATTGATTAACTGTGGTAAAATGAGGCATATTTCGCCAAAGGTTCTTTGAAATTGTATTTATTTATCATTTTACTTTCATTGAACACATAATCTATGTTTCGAGAATATAATCTGCTAGATATAGGAAGTGCCCCTTTAACTTATGACATTTTTTATGAAACTCGCACTCACATTTGTATAAATAGGTCATCTAAACCATCACAGATAGGAGAAGTATCAAGTATAACAGAAAGTCGGTGTCTTTTTTAAGAGTCAGCCATAAATAAGTTCAGTAATTTCCGCACATCCATCCCAATTCACACGTCTAGTTGTCTTTTAATCTACGGCATTGGGTGCGACAGTTACGTCAGTTACGTTCCGGTCGGAATATTGCACGACACATTTTGTTTTCTACGCCACCCTGTCAAGCGGGGTAAACGAACTGAACCGTACCTAAACATATAAGATGGCGGCACGACACTAAAAGGTGAGTTTTTCCTAAATATTTTATTCTTCAAAATTTTCTTGAGAATGGCACCTGGCTATCAACCTGCTACACACGTTTTGGAACCACACCGCCTTTGTAGATATGCAATTACTTGTGTAGTTTTATTGAAATGCTGGTCATCCGACTCGAGTCGAGGGAAAATGTAACTAAAATCGTAGGGTAAGGTTCAGGTCATTTTGCTAAAATGGTCCTTTTCTTGAAATATTCTCGATTATATATACTTTGATCATAAACGATAGGTTTCTGTGTTTAATATACGCCAAAAACTATCAGTCTGGCGCTAAATGAACGTCTGAATTTCATTAAATTTTAATTTTAATTTTCATTCCCCCAAAACGAAGTTTAGGGGGATATATAGGAACAAAAAAACAAAAATAATATCAAACAGGGAATGCCACGTACCAAAAACGCAGCCTCCCCAAAACGAACCCCACAGCACCCAGAAGTGCACACCACCCACACACACACACACACGCGCGTATACACACACGACACACACACACAATCAGGAGTCACCCGGTGGTTGGTCGGTCGGTCGGGCGGTCTGTTGCATTTTCCTTGTCCGGAGCATAACTTGAAAACTACTAGTTGGAATTCAATACAACATCATACAATGGTCAAGTACATTGAGAGGAAGTGCAGTGCACAAGAACCATACCTCCATCTTGACTAATTACAGAGTTATTGCCCTTTGTTACTTTTCCTTGTCCCGAGCATAACTTGAAAACTACTAGTTGGAATTCTAAAAAAATTCATACAATGGTCAAGCACAATGAGAGGAAGTGCAGTGCACAGGAACCATAACTTCATCTTGACTTATTACAGAGTTATTGCCCTTTGTTACTCTTCCTTGTCCGGAGCATTACTCGAAAACTAATGGTTGGAATTTAATACAACTTCAACTTAATACAACTTTTGTTTCCATTGCGTGTGTTAGAGATTCACCTAGCAGGGATTACTTTTATTTACACTGTCCTGTGACTTTGGAACATGGTGGGGGTAAGAGTGAGGTTGGGTGCGCACCATAAACCGGTTTAAGCTCCCCAGTGGTGTTTTTGCCACTGACCGTTCCAAGGCGGTGCCCCACTGTGTTCCTTTAATTGTTCGTTTTGTCCTCGTGTGTTTGCTTTGTGTGCTAGTGTGTGTTGGTGGTGTGGTGGTGTGTGTGTGTGTGTGTGTGTGCATGGTTGTGTGTGTGTGTCGTGTGTGTGTGCGTGTGTGTGTGTGTGTGTTGGTGGTGTGCACTTCTGGGTGCTGTGGGGCTCGTTTTTGGGGAGGCTGCTTTTTTGGTACGTGGCATTCCCTGTTTGATATTATTTTTGTTTTTTTGTTTTCATACAATGGTCAAGCACAATGAGAGGAAGTCTAGTGTAAAAGAACCATAACTCTGTCTTGACAAATTACAGAGTTATTGCCAATAACAATATCTCTTTAGTTTGTTTACAAGGTACTTCCTCAGTTTATAAAGCAGTCTTTCGGGGGTATTAATCACATTTAGTGATAGCTCTAGTTTTGGTAAGGTTCAGTGGCGAAAAAAAAACGGGTAAGGTTCAGCGCGATATGGAGAAAAATCATGGCAAGAGCGCATAATTTCTCGCTTCACGATAAGAAGCAGCCGAAAGACTCATTGTATTCAATTCTTTCTTTCTTTGTGATAGGAGTATTCTATGTAAGTTATTTGTGAATAAGTTCACTGCATTTTAAGGAAACGCCTTTACATGTTTTACTAGTAATTGTAAAAGGGTAGCTAAAGGCTTAGCCGACTCTTCACATGAAAGTAAACTATGGAAAAGGTTGGCCGCAGATGTAGGTACTTGCACATTGTATTGTATTTTACAAATTCCAGGGTATGCTATCTTGCACAAATAGTTTCCAATCAGCAGTGTATTCAAAGTGTAGCCTGACATGAAGTGCATAAATTCTCACACGATACACAAGATTTCTTACAATGGTTTGCAACTGCCTAGCTTAGTAACTATTTAATATATGCATTGCATTACATATACATTTATTATATCGAGAATAATAATATCTGCCATGTGTTTAAGTTTCGGGTCGGAATATCCGCCTTGAGGGTACTTGCCCATTGGGCGGTAACGAGGCTTACCGAGTTACCGCCCATGGGCAGGTAACCGAAGGACGAATATTCTGATCCAAACCTCAAACACATGATTAATTTTTTTCTTACATATCGCAAACCTATTGTACCATTTCAGCGAATTCTTTGTAAATAACTTACGTAGGAGACTATATTCTTTAGTAGTGGAGTAATTTACAATTCCATTCATTCATGGCGTCATTAAAGTATAAGTTGCATTAATACACGACGTCATTCAACAGCCCATGACTTGTTTGTAACGGGTGCTCCAGACAGAGATTTCCGGAACTGGTAAAATCGTTGAAAATACCGATGCGATATGCAAAAAACAAGCCAAATCTGTTTTTAGTATGAAACTCTATAATCTTGTAATGTTTAATAAAAATTTATTATGCAGTTAAAAGTTTCCTTCTTTGTCTAAATAAATTATATAGAAACAGCAGCGAACGTCTTTAAGTTGAAGTGCACTTCTGGGTGCTATGGGGCTCGTTTTGGGGAGGCTGCGTTTTTGGTATGTGGCATTCCCTGTTTGATATTATTTTTGTTTTTATGATATCTAAGAGTTCTACACTCGTACACAATTAATTGGAGAGATTGTAACAAGTGTGTTGTTAAAAAATAACACAAGTTTGTAAAATAAACGTGAATTGTACTTCTATTTTAAGCTGGATTTTCGAAGAAAAGTAGAGCTATTGCACTCGCCTCAGCGTAGCCGTTGGTTTAAGTTTTTGATTAAGTCAAATATCTATGTTACTATCAAAGCTATTGACTTGAAACTTTGAATAGTACTTTAGAAACACTCCAATTAACTCTGATTTGAATTTTGACATAGTTATACCATTTCTACCTAAGAATTTAGGGGATTTTAAATCATTTTTTATATAACGTCAAATATCTCGGTTACTATCAAAGCTATTAACTTGGAACTTAGAATAGTTTTACACAAGGAGAAACAATCTTCATACTCTGATTTGAATTTGGACATAATTATGTCCCCTTTCAACTTATAATTCATGGGTTTAAACATTTTGATAAAGTCCATTATCTTTATAATTATCCAAGCTATTGACTTGAAACTTAAAAAAAAATAGTTACTATCAAAGTGCACACCAGAAGAAACTAACGCTGATTTGAATTTTGATGGAGTTGAGCCCCTTTTACTGGCAAAGCTCTAATTCAAAGTCAAGCACTGAGAAAGGCGCATGAAGATTGTTTCTCCTTGTGTAGAATTTGATAGTAAAAACTATTCTAAGTTTCAACTTATACTTTAATGACGCCATGAATGAATGGAATTGTAAATTACTCCACTACTAAAGAATGTAGTCTCGTACGTATGTTATTTACAAAGAATTCGCTGAAATGGTACAATAGGTTTGCGATATGTAAGAAAAAAATTAATCATGAGTTTGAGGTTTGGATCAGAATATTCGTCCTTCGGTTACATGTAACTCGGTAAGCCTCGTTACCGCCCAATGGGCAAGTACCCTCAAGGCGGATATTCCGATCTGAAACTTAAACACATGGCAGATATTATTATTCTCGATATAATAAATGTACATGTAATGCAATGCATATATTAAATAGTTACTAAGCTAGGCAGTTGCAAACCATTGTAAGAAATCTTGTGTATCGTGTGAGAATTTATGCACTTCATGTCAGGCTACACTTTGAATACACTGCTGATTGGAAACTATTTGTGCAAGATAGCATACTCTGGAATTTGTAAAACACAATACAATGTACATGTACCTACATCTGCGGCCAGACTTTTCCATAGTTTACTTTCATGTGAAGAGTCGGCTAAGCCTTTAGCTACCCTTCTACAATTACTAGTAAAACATGTAAAGGCGTTTCCTTGAAATGCAGTGAACTTATTGTCGAGCCCGCTTGCGGTGAGCTCGACTTAGTCGTCACTTTTGGCGGTTCGGTGTATGTGCGTGCGTCTGTGCGTCCGTCCGTCCGATTTTGTCCGGACCATATCTTTTTCATCCATGGAGGGATTTTGATTTAACTTGGCACAAATGTTCACCATCATGAGAAGGAGTGTCATGCGCAAGAACCAGGTCCCTAGGTCTAAGGTCAAGGTCTAAGGTCAAGTTCACACTTGGAGGTTAAAGGTCAAATTCAAGAATGACTTTGTCCGGAGCATATCTTTTTCATGCATAGAGGGATTTTAATTTAACTTGGCACAAATGTTCACCATCATGAGAAGGAGTGTCATGCGCAAGAACCAGGTCCCTAGGTCTAAGGTCAAGGTCAAACTTGGAGGTTAAAGTTCAAATTCAAGAATGACTTTGTCTGGAGCATATCTTTTTCATGCATGGAGGGATTTTAATTTAACTTTGCACAAATGTTCACCATCATCAGAAGGAGTGTCATGCGCACCATGAACCAGGTCCCTAAGTCTAAGGTCAAGGTCACACTTAGAGGTTAAAGTTCAAAGTCAAGAATATCTTTGTCTGGAGCATTTCTTCTTCATGCATGGAGGGATTTTGATGTTACTTTGGACAAATGTTCACCACCATGGACTTCCCCTGTTTTTAGAATTACTTCCCTTTGTTGTTACTATAAATAGCTTATTTTTAACTTTTTTATCACTGGCCGTAGAGAAAAATCGAGACCACTTCTCTGTGGTACAACATGCATGTTACATCCAATATTTAGGTGCTTTTTGACCCATCTCTACTTGGTAAGGAGTTAGCCCTTTTGACATATGGTGGGCTCGACATGTTGCACGTGGGCATGTAGTTCACATATACCTTACATAGAATACGCCATTGGTAACATCGGTATCACAAAGAAAGAAAGAATTGAAAACAATGAGTCTTTCGTGTTTCTTATCGTGCAACGAGAAATTATGCGCTCTTGCCATGATTTGTCTCCATATCGCGCTGAACCTACCCGTTTCTTTTTTCGCCACTGAACCTTAACAAAAAAATTAAAATTTAATGAAATTCAGACGTTCATTTAGCGCCAGACTGGTAGTTTTTGGCGTATATTAAACACAGAAACCTATCGTTTATGATCAAAGTATATATAATCGAGAATATTTCAAGAAAAGGACCATTTTAGCAAAATGACCTGAACCTTACCCTACGATTTTAGTTACATTTTCCCTCGACTCGAGTCGGATGACCAGCATTTCAATAAAACTACACAAGTAATTGCATATCTACAAAGGCGGTGTGGTTCCAAAACGTGTGTAGCAGGTTGATAGCCAGGTGCCATTATCAAGAAAATTTTGAAGAATAAAATATTGAGGAAAAACTCACCTTTTCGTGTCGTGCCGCCATCTTGTATGTGTAGGTACGGTTCAGTCCGTGTTCAGTCCGTTTACCCCCTTTGCTGTGCGTATCGATTAAAATATCAATTGTTTTACTTTTATGTATACACCAATATGACAATCTCATCTAAAACATTATAATACTCCGTTTATACTAATTTGAGACATTTGCCACAAAATGTATAGCCCTTTTCTCGGTTTGTATATCGTACTTTAAATTGTAATATTTCAAAACGATTATATCCAGGTGTTTATGTTTGTTTATATATGCAAATGTAGAGGTTTGTTGGTTTTTACTGGTTGAAACATGACGTAAATTTCTTATAGTCGGGTGTCCTTGAAAATGAAAGTTAATTGGCTCGCAGTACGGTAGTTGTACACAAAGTTTGCAACGTCACTTATCTAGAAAAATGTTTTTTTTAGTATTTGTAACTAGTAACAGTTCACGACCTTCGATGTTTTTAGCTCACCTGGCACAAAGTGCCAGAGTGAGCAATTAGGATCGCATTCCGTCCGTCTGTCTGTCTGTCCGTCCGTCCATCATTTCCTTCGAACGACATTTCCTGTGAAACCACTAGGCCAGTGTTGATGAAACTTTGCAGGGATGTTCTTTGCATGAAGCTCTATCAAAGTTGTTCAAAAAATTCCATTCCATGCAGAACTCTGGTTGCAATGGCAACAAATAGGAAAATCTTTAAAAATCTTCTTCTCTGAAGCCACACGGCCTAGAGCTTAGATATTTGGCATGTAGCATTATCTAGTTAACCTCTACCAAAATTGTTCAAATTATGAGCGCCGGGTCAAAATTGACCCCGCACAGGTGGTCACTTAGTTTTACATAGGCTTATGTAGGAAAAACTTTAAAAATTTTCTTCTCCGAAACCACATGGCCTAGAGCTTAGATATTTAGCATGTACCATTGTCTAGTGCACCTCTACCAAGATTGTTCAAATTATGACCCCCTGGTCAAAATTGACCCCACACAGGTGGTCACTTAGTTTTACAAAGGCTTTCATAGGAAAAAAATTTCTTCGCCGAAACTAGAAGGCCTAGAGCTTAGATATTTAGCATGTAGCATGTAGCATTGTCTAGTTCACCTCTACCAAGATTGTTCTAATTATGGCCCCCGGATCAAAATTGACCACGCCCCGGGGGTCACTCGGATTTACATAGGCTATGTAGGAAAAACCACAAGGCCTAGAGCTTAGATATTTAGCATGTAGCATTGTCTAGTTGATCTCTACCAAGATTGTTCAAATTTTGACCCCAAGGTCAAAATTGTACCCGCCCAGGGGGTCAATTGATTTTACATAGGCTTATATAGGAAAATCTTTAAAGATCTTGTTCTCTGCTGAAACCGCAAGGCATAGAGATTAGATATTTGGCATGTTAAAATGCCTAGTGGACCTTTACCAAGATTCCCAGGGTCAAAATTAACCCTTTCCGGAATGGGGGAGGTCAATTAATTTCAGATAGGCTTATATTGGGAAAACTCAGAAACTAGGCAGGCACGCAGAGTTTAGATATTTGGAATATTACTTAGCATTGTGTAGTTGACCTCTATGAATTGTGTTAAAATCATAATGCCTTGTATTGTAGCCAATGGTAGTCAGGTGAGCGATATAGGGCCATTTTGGCCCTCTTGTTTACCAAATACATTGTAGTTTGATCTAAGCGACTGATGATAAACATGTACATGCGGAGCAATGAAAAATAAAACTCGACTGATATAAATCCCACTAATTAAGAGGTATGTGCAGTTGTAACTGATGCAAATTCATGTTATTGAGCTTGACAAGTTATAGACTATTGGCTTACAATACTAGATACTTCAACTGTGTTCATGAAAATTATCGTTTTCTTTCAGAGTTTAGTAAGTTTGGAGATGATTTTTTGAAAAAACAAAGTCAGAACAGTCAAAAATCCAAAAATCAACTTTGCAAAGAAGTTTTTATGGGACATATACTCTTAAATAAGCAACATCCAAACATTGTGCAATGCCTGTATGGTATAAGTCTATTTTCCAAATAGGTTGGAATAGTTTCTTCTACCCTCAATTTGTTAATAGTGGTGTGATTTTAGTAAATGACTTATGTATAATACTGGAAATCTACTATCTGTTAATGAATTCTCAAAAAAGATTAACATCAATACAAATATTTTGCAAACCATTTTTATAAAAATATTATTGAGTCTATTAAAGGGTTTATAGGTAATATGAGGTTTACAAACGTGGCTAAAAAGACTGAAAATCCTGTACAGCCATTATCCATAGAAGTAATCAACAGTCAAAACAAAGGATGCAGGTCAATTTATGATTATTTTTCAAGACCAAGTTCTTATCCAATTTCTAAAAGAAAATGGGATGATGAACTTAATCTAGATGACACCTTCATCTGGAAATATACTTACAGACTTTCCTTTACAGTTACAAAGGATCCAAATTGAAAATGGTTTCAATATAAAATGAACCATAGAATTCTTGCTACCAATCATTTATTACAAAACATGAGAATAAAAGATGTGAGCATATGTTCTTTTTCTGGTTATCAAACTGAAACCATAAAACATCTCTTCTGGGATTGTCAAACAACTAATTATTTCTGGGAGGAGGTGAGAAGATGGCTAAATTTCAATTGTCCAAATATTGATACAAGTTGGACAGTGACAGACATAATTCTAGGTATTGAGAAATACAGTAAAGCTACAATGAACCTGCTTCTTGTGGCAAAGTATAGTTTATACCGCTGTAAGATACAGAACTCAGTTCCAAGCTTTTAGTTATTTAAGAGTCAAGCTATTTTATTGCTAAAAACCGAGCGTTACATTGCAAAAAGAGAAAAAATGATGTCTATGTTCGTAAAAAAATGGAGCGAATGGTTATCATTGATGACAAATTGTGATTATTATACCCCCAAAACGAAGTTTAGGGGGGTATATAGGAGTCATCCGGTGGTTGGTCAGTTGGTTGGTCAGTCGGGCGGTCTGTTGCATTTTCCTTGTCCGGAGCATAACTTGAAAACTACTAGTTGTAATTCAATACAACTTCATACAATGGTCAAGCACATTGAGAGAAAGTGCAGTGCACAAGAACAATAACTCCATCTTGACTAATTACAAAGTTATTGCCCTTTGTTACTTTTCCTTGTCCGGAGCATAACTTAAAAACTACTGGTTGGAATTCAATACAATTTCATACAATGATCAAGCACACTCAGAGGAAGTGCAGTGTACAAGAACTATAACTCTATCTTGAGTATTTACTGAGTAATTGCCCTTTGTTACTTTTCCTTGTCCGAAGCATAACTTGAAAACTACTGGTTGGAATTCAATACAACTTCATACAATGGTCAAGTACATTGAGAGGAAGTGCAGTGCAAAAGAACAATAACTCTATCTTGACTCATTTCAGAGTTATAACCCTTTGTTACTTTTCCTTGTCCAGAGCATAATTCGAAAAGTACTAGTTGGAATTCAATACAACTTCATGTAATGGTCAAGCACAATGAGAGGAAGTGCAGTGCACAGGAACCATAACTCCATCTTGACTAATTACAGGGTTATTGCCCTTTGTTAGTTTTCCTTGTCTGGAGCATTTTTCGAAAACTACAAGTTGGAATTCAATACAACTTTATACAATGGTCAAGCACAATAAGAGGAAGTGCAATGCAAAAGAACAATAACTCTATCTTGACTCATTTCAGAGTTATTGCCCTTTGTTACTTTTACTTGTCTGGAGCATTATTCGAAAACTATTGGTTGGAATTCAATACGAATTCATACAATGGTCAAACACATTGAGAGGAAGTGCAGTGTACAAGAACCATAACTCTATCTTGACAAATTACAGAGTTATTGCTAAGAACAATATCTCTTTTTAGTTTGTTTGCAAGGTATTCTGTTACTACGAACTTCCTCAGTTTATAAAGCAGTCTTTTGGGGGTATTAATCACATTTAGTGATAGCTCTAGTTTTTTGTAGTTTTGTATTCGGTTCTTCTCAGCACTGCACACCTAATCCCTGTTATATGTCTCTTAATTTTATGCATATAAGCGTAATCTATTATTTAATATGACTTGTAAAAAATAGAGATCTTTTTGACTGTGAGCTCATTTTTATATCGTTTTTGTCATCTCTGTTTCTCATAATACTAAGTTCAATGGCAGATTCGGTAAGTTAAAATAATACAAAACGTATAACTAATGATACCAGCAGAGCTCTATGTTTAAAGCACTATTAGAAACAATGTGCTTTGCAGTCGGAAATTAGCTAAAATATTTATAGGTCGAAAAAAGAAGAAAAGAAAATTCGATAAAAATATTGAAGGTGCAATTACCTTGAGCACTTTATGTTACTGTAGAAACATACACATATATTAAAGGCATAATGGAATAAATCACATACAATACATACTGGTGTAAAATTTATTCTTATATCTGTATCTGACAAAGTTATTTGTAAAGAACCGAAAAGTCATCCTATAGCTCTGAAGTACGCATGAATATATAAAACACTGTTTGTGCATGTTTGTGTATTTGAGCAAGGTTTGTCAGTCTTTGTAATTTAACATATATTTAGTATATCTATCAGCCTAATAGTTGAAGTCCTGTCCTCTAGAAATGCTTAAAAATGCGGTAAGTATCGTAAATCAAATTTTGAACTAATCTTATCGACACAAATTAAAAAACAAAACCGAACACTGATTTTCAAAAAAACAAAAATAATATCAAACAGGGAATGCCACATACCAAAAACGCAGCCTCCGCAAAACGAGCGCCATAGCACACACACACACACACACACACACACACACACACACACACACACACACACACACACACACACACACACACACACACACACACACACACACACACACACACACACACACACACACACACACACACACACACACACACACACACACACACACACACACACACACACACACACACACACACACACACACACACACACACACACACACACACACACACACACACACACACACACACACACACACACACACACACACACACACACACACACACACACACACACACACACACACACACACACACACACACACACACACACACACACACACACACACAAACGCCTTGGAACGGTCAGTGGCAAAAACACCACTGGGGAGCTTAAACCGGTTTATGGTGCGCACCCAACCTCACTCTTACCCCCACCATGTTCCAAAAAAAACAAAAATAATATCAAACAGGGAATGCCACGTACCAAACACGCAGCCTCCCCAAAACGAGCCCCACAGCACGCAAAGTGCACACCACCAACACACACACACACGCACACACACGCACATACACACACAACACACACACACAATCATGTACACACACACACACACATACACTACCAACACACACTACAAACCATCTGTGGTACAATAGACACTTTTAGTAGTTACTTTGTAAATGTCTTTTTCAGGTACTAACTGGACGTTTGAGGTTATCTCGATGGTTGTAAATAAATCTGCAGAACCGGTTGAATTCATTAAGGATAAGACAATGCTGGATAGTCAGTCCCCGGAATGTGTAGATAAATTGCCGTCACCTAGAGTTATAAACTGTCACTATCCCTATAGGTAAGGCAATATTGCAGAATTGGGTGTATTTTCCCCTGGCAATAGAAGCTATTACAAAATTACATTTACTTACAGACCGAAGTCAACCGTAGATAATCATTGTACTTTTCTAAATACTCAACATTATATAAAGACCTAATCATAGTAAAGGTGTAAGTAGCATAACATTTCAATTACTTAACAATTAACATTATTTCGCAACTGAATTATTAACAGTCTCTAAATTTATGTTACTAATGGTCAGATTTTCAAAATTATTTATCTGTGCATTTTTTTGTTCAATCTAGCATGTAGCAATATATGGCTATAACGATTCAATTCCACAGGCCCTGTCATATCGTTACACGAACAATTTATTATACCCCCGAAACGAAGTTTGTGGGGGGTATATAGGAGTCACCCGGTGGTTGGTCTGTCGGTCGGCCGGTCGGTCGGTTAGGTGGTCTGTTGCATTTTTCTTGTCCGGAGCATAACTTGAAAACTACTAATTGGAATTCAATACAACTTCACACAATGGTCAAGCACATTGAGAGGAAGTGCAGTGCACAGGAACCATAACTCTTTCTTGACTCATTACAGAGTTATTGCCCTTTGTTACTTTTCCTTGTCCGGAGCATTACTTGAAAACTACTGGTTGGAATTTAATACAAATTCATACAATGGTCTAGCACAATCAGAGGAAGTGCAGTGTACAAGAACCATAACACTATCTTGAGTAATTATAGAGTTATTGCCCTTTGTTAGTTTTCCTTGTCCGGAGCATAACTTGAAAACTTCTGGTTGGAATTCAATACAACTTCATACAATGGTCAAGTACATTGAGAGGAACTGCAGTGGTGCACAGGAACCGTAACTTTTTTTGACTCCTTACAGAGTTATTGCCCTTTGTTACTTTTCCTTGTCCGAAGCATTACTTGAAAACTACTGGTTGGAATTCAATACATCTTCATACAATGGTCTAGCACAATGAGAGGCAGTACAGTGTACAAGAACCATAGCTCTATCTTGAGTAATTACAGAGTTACTTTTCCTTGTCCGGAGCATAACTTGAAAACTACTGGTTGGAATTTAATATAACTTCATACAATGGTCAAGTACATTGAGAAGAAGTGCCGTGTACAAGAACCATAACTCTATCTTGACTCATTACAGAGTTATTGCCCATTTTTACTTTTCCTTGTCGCAGAGCATAACTTGAAAACTACTGGTTGGAATGCAATATAACTTCATACAATGGTTTAGCACAATGAGATGAAGTGCAGTGTACAAGAACCATAACTCTATTTTGAGTAATTACATAGTTATTGCCAAGAACAATATCTCTATTTTAGTTTTTTTTTGCAAGGTATTCTGTTACTACGAACTTCCTCAGTTTATAAAGCAGTCTTTCGGGGGTATTAATCACATTTAGTGATAGCTCTAGTTGTTACTCTGTTTATGATACAATTCTCTATTGGTAATATATATCTTGAAGATTTCTTCCATTGGAGGATATGAGAGCTAAGCAAATAAAGACAATTATGTGCTGCCGCAATCCTAAAGATACTGCTGTATCGTTCTATAATCAAATGAAAGGCGAGAATGGCTACGAATATGAGGGTAAATGGAGTGACTGGTTACCTGTTTACTTACAAGGGAAAAGTACGTATAGTACCCTGAACTGCTGTTTGTAGCATCAGGTAATCTAGAAACACAATTGGCAGTTGTCGCGTTACGAAATCAAAACACGATAACATTTTTTTCTGAAAGATTTGACGACAAAATGAAAAACAACTAATAGAGTTAATGTTTCATCGAAGTGTCCGACAAACATATTTAAGATATTGAATACAATATAAACAGCAGGACTTCAGTGATCAGTGACTGATTCTTCTAGCAATTGGGAATGACGTAAAATTTCTTGATATTTACAGTGCTGTTAAAAAGTATTTGAAGCTATATTACTGTTCAACGTGACAACTAAAATTTTCAAAAAGAATATTATGAAGGTAACAAAAGAAAAATATGTGTTTGTATAACAGTTTAATCTATATTGATTTTAGCGTAAGATATCAAAACTCTCCATGACTATCCTAGTCCAAGCTTTGATTTGTTATCAATTTGTAAAATGGCCGTTCATTGTAATTTTAAATGAAACTATATATTATCTGCCAACCTTAATGTTTACTTATTTCGTAATGCATTTTTAGCTAACCTGGCTTTTAATTGATGATTGTCCGTCGTCGTCAACATTTTGATTCAAATGACATCTCCTCTGAAACCACCAAGCCAATGTTGATAAAACTATGCAGGAATGTTCCTTGCATTAAGCTCTACCAAAAAAATGTTCAAAGAATTCCATTCCATGCAGAACTCTGGTTGCTATGGCAACAAACAGAAAAAACTTTAAAAATCTTCTTCTCTGAAACCACATGGTCTAGAGCTTAGATATTTGGCATGTAGCATTGTCTAGTGGACCTCGACCAAGATTGTTCAAATTATGACCGCCGGATCAAAATTGACCCCGCACGGGGGTCACTTAGTTTTAAATAGGCTTATAATGGAACAAGTTTTAAAATCTTCTCTGAAACCACAAGGCCTAGAGCTTAGATATTTAACATCGCCTAGTAGACCTCTTCAAAATTTGTTCAAATTATGCCCCTGGGGTCAAAATTGACCGTGCCCCGGGGGGAGGAGGGGTCACTTGTTTTACAAAGACGTATATAGGAAAACTTATTTGTTATATAACATTGTCTAGTGATCATCCACCAGACAAGTGGACTTGTACTAAGGTGAGCGATATAGGGCCATCTTTGCCCTATTATGTTTTAGTGGAATATGGCAAATATACTGACTACTTATTGGAATGGGAGAAGGCAATACAAGAAGGCCTCGGATACCCACTACATCTGATGTATTATGAAAGTTTAAAACTAGTAAGACTAAATGTTTACTAATTTATTATTAGCCATATTAACTCTTCCACCGAGTCCGACGATTAAAATACGTACTTT
>JAFMSR010002724.1:0-21107 GCA_022818135.1 Saxidomus purpurata | reverse complement strand
TTGAAATTATTTATGAAGAGGTATGTGGTACATGTTTAACGTTATGAAGGGGTCCATATTTCTTCTGCATGTTCTTGTTCTAAACAAAAAAGCTGCACTAGGCCGACCTGAATCACTATGTACTGGTCGTAAGTATCAAACCTTTATTACGGAATTATTTGCCTACATTTTCATGAATTATTTCAACCTTCACATTTTTCTGGAAAACATTCGCCATTATATACGGTCCCCGTGAAATAACTTTGACACTCTTTTGTTCAATTAATAATTATTTATTTTCTACTTTTTAAAGGTACATGCATAGGCCGCATAGCTGTTTGCTCGTTAAACTGCAACCATCTAAACTTAGAGCATAATTTTATTCATTTCGGATCTTTGTTGAACATTGAATGAAAATATATGCAAACTTCTGGTGAACAGTGAACGTAAACGTATACCCAAGTTTGATGAACAGAGAAAAGAAAATGCAATCAACTTCTAAATTCTTAATTTATAGTAAAATTCCTCATTCCTTAAGTTCCTAATATGACAAAAACACAATTGATTTTTATTCATCATCATTGTTTAGGCCTACTTAGCCTTGTGCAAACTGGTTATATTTTACCTGGAAAATTCTCCGGGCTTATTCACCTACAATATAACCAATTTAAATGGTCAATATTAAAGCCGAAATATGCTATAAAGGGTCGTAACTCAATGATCGTTTGGCCTGTCTTTTATTACAACAGCGGTCTGATTGCATCCGTCCCCATAGCCGCGCTTAGAAGAAACATGTTAGTGATAATAGTATTATCGGTTTAACAATTATTCTTACAATATCTTTTATATTTTATGGTTACTATTATAACGATTAAACTATATTTTATAATAATAATCATTATTCCATTTTTATGAGTGAAATTGTCTCAACTTTATAATCATTACATATATAACTATTATATGGTTTGTGATTTCGAGATATGTCTGTATACTCCGTTTTAATTTTTCAGATTATTTTGCTGCAAGATTTAGACAGGTAACAGCCACAATTGGTATTTCCTCAAACCCAACAGATGTTTGCGGTGCAATGTACGTTGGTCCAGCCAAGTCTGAAGAGATGGTAGAATTCATTTGCACAGTAACGGGACGATATGTTCGACTAAGCAAACCTAATTTTAGTGGTTCCCAAAACCTTGTGGTGTGTGAAGTTGGGGTTTATGAAAATTAACATTTGTGCAAATGTATAATTTTTACAGTTTTGAAGCTCCATTGATCCAAAACAAAAGAGGATATCAATTAAAAATAATTGTTGACATTTGACAAAGCGAATGAAAACTACCAAGAAGAAACATGTAGCAATAGGATACACACTGGAAAATATTTTGTTTGTATAGAAACGGTGTAGACGTAACTTCTTAAATGGCGTGTGGTCACAGTAGGACCCAACAAGTATTTGCGTGTACCGAGTATTCGCCTGCAATTTGGTTATTTAAAAGTTTGTTTTATTCGAGGCCTAGATTCTAAGTACCTTTTGAGCAAATATAAATGAAATTTCTAGCCGAATGATTACTGGGGTTATAAGGAACACTATTAGAACTTAGAAATAAATAGGAGCAATTTTAAAAACAGAATTCTCAAGAACCGGAAAGTCTAGGGCTTAGATATATGGCACGTAATATTGTTTAATAAACCTCTTCCAATAGTGTTCTAATTTGAAATTACATGGATTTCTAGAAATATATATGAACATCTTTTTCTCCAAAACCAAAAGGCAAAGAGCTAATATATTAAGTATGTAGAACTATCTAGCGGATTTCTATCAGGTCTGCTCAAATTATGCCCGGGGTCAAATTTGACCATGCCCGGGGGATCACTTGTTTTACATAAACCTGTACAAGTTAAACTTTTAAAATATTCTTTTGCAAAACCACAAGGTCTAGATCTTAGATATTTAGTATGTACCAAGATAATTCAAATTATGCGCCTGTGATCAAAACTGACCGTGTGTCACTTGTTTTACAAAGATCTATATACGTAATGTTTTAAAACCTCAAAAAACACAAGGCCTAGAGCTTTATATTTCGAACATTACACTGTCTAGTCGACATTTACCAGCTTTTATCAAACCATGCCCTTTGTGTCAAACTTGTCCTTGGGGCGTCGCTTTTCTGCATATTGAATTATAGGAGATTAATTTATATATTTTTGTCTGAAATTTCAGGTCAAGAGTCTGTTAGTCCTTTACGAATTTTGTTCAAATTATCATTGGGGTCAAAATTAACTTGGACCACGCATATAGACTGTATCTTCAATATTAGCTTAGCTTTACTTTGATTTACTGACCTACTGTTTTGCTTTTGAAGTACAGCAATGAAACCTTAAGCACGTATAACGTTTTACAAGTAGATTTCAACTTCGACATTAACTGACCTACTGACTTGCTTTACGTTTTTGAAGCTACAGCAATATTTGAATCAAATGTAGTTTTTAATGCACATTTCAATTTTTAGCTTGGATGATCTTGACTTAAACCTTTGGTTTGGTTTTTTGTAAGGCAGAGAGTTGAAATTTGGACTATTTGTGCAGTTTTGGAAAATAATTTCCAATATTCCTATGATTGACTTTGATTATGACCTTTTGAGCTGCTGTCTTGTTTTAAAGTACCCAGATGATCGAACAGAGCCATCGTGGTCCTCTTGTTTGATTAATAATAAAGATGGTTCATACCTGACTCATAATTGATAGCATTTCTGTTACGGATTTTGATGTGCATTGAACAAAGATACTGGTACATAATACAATTATATATAAATCGCAGGTTTATCACAAAAGAGCTGTGGGTTTGGAAATTAGTTAATCTGAATAGCTTTACCTTTACCATCAAAACCATGTAAAATTCATTATCGAAATATTGGAAAGCATTTAATATACGAGATAAAAGTCATCGATTCAAACCTCAAAGTGGTGTCTCACAACCTGTGACCTTGACCTTAAAGGTGTGGACCCTGTACTTGCGCACAACATTTTATCTACATAAAATGGACTTTAGTGTCAGTATATTTCTAATCCTTTAATGATTAACAGAGTAACAGTCGGAGCAAAAACACGTGTAACGCTTCATCAAGTTTTATTACATTTGTTCGAATAGGAGCAAACTTTTATTTATTTATTATATGTGTTGTATTTTACTTGAGATATTCAGATTGAAATTGCACAGCCAGGTCCGAAAGTACTTTACATATGCTCATAGTATAAGCAATCACTACTGTTATCAACCATCAATCAAATCGAAGTGCTGGTCATTGCAGGTTTGGGGCATCAACTGCCATATCATGACTTTTATTATCTTGTCATTTAACCCTTCAAAAATTAAAGTGAGGCTAAGGGTGGTTTAATATATAAGACAAAACTAACACTGTAGTGCATGGCATCTATCATAATTGAGTAAATTTAGCTTTTTTAATTGTCATCAAATGTGTTTGTTTATATTTGTTAGAAAATATAACAATTAATTAACTTTAAAGTTGTTTGTACTTATTGTATTGAAAGCAAAAATAAGCAAACAATAGAAGTCGAAAATCTCTTAGTTGCACTGAATTAGTAACTTCAACTTCAACTCCAACTTTATTGGCAAATCAGCAAATTACTTGCCTTTGGCCATTTACATTGTATAATAAGGCAAAGACACAATTAATGTACAAATTCATAATAACAATAACACATAAGCATTGAAATGAATAATTACTAAGAAACAGTAATAATTGACATTAGTATCATTTTGTTTATTTCTTAATTATGTATTTTTTTCTTTAAATACATTTTTATATACCATTCCCAGCAAAATTATATAATTACCAGCAAACAGAATTGACTTTTATATAATTACCGAAAGCTTTCATTTTTTGTTTTCCAAGACATTGCAACAATAGAGTCAGTGCTCAATGAAAGACAGAACTATTACCGTCTCATACAAATGCAGAAATAAAATCACCCCTAAATCTTTTTCTGCATTCAAAATCATCCTGCAAAATACCCATGAATCACTGCACCTCTTCGTTAATGTCCATAATCACTTTAAGCAATTTGAAAAGGTTCCCATTAGTACTTTTGGAGCTATGCCGCGGACATCAAAGTTCAATGAAGGGAGATGATTTACAAATAAGGCAATTAGTGTTATGGTCATTGGGCAATGCACTCCCATTGATACCCTATCTAATTGTTTGCAATTTGAACGAATTTCCTTCAGTACATGTACTTCTGGGAGACAGGATAATGTAACGAAGAAGGAAAATAGGCAAGGTTATTTGTAATTTCTCTGATTGTGCTCTATCACTGTACGAAGTTTAAAGTAATTTCCTTTTAAATACTATTGCAGTTATGCTTCGGACAATAATCAATAAAGGGAGATAATTAAACAATAAGACAATAATATGGTTATGGCTCTTGTGCACTGCACTTTCCCCTTTGTTTTTTCTCTTATTGTATGCATCATGAAAAGACGAAATTCCTTCAGTACTTCCTTCAGTAGAGTTATGCTCAACAAAATAACAAAATGTGACAAAGAGGTTTTATTTTAAAAAATGTAAGGTAGAGTTATAGTTCTTGGGCACTGTACTTTCCATCCAGTTTCAAGTTATTCCCTTTTCTTCGGGCAATGGAGGCGGACGGATGGTCAGACTAACGGATCGATTTCTATATGCCCAAAGTTCGTTCGGGGTCATAAAAATACCAAGTTCAGAAAGGGGCAAGTTTTACTTAAAAATTTGGGTTATATTTGTCTTTGCAATTAGTGTATATTTGTAATAGCCAGTCAGTGTGTGTGTGTGTGTGTGCGTGTGCGTGTGCGTGAGCGTGTGCGTGTGCGTGTGCGTGTGTGTGTATGTGTGTGAAATATTAAATGTCAAAATAAGTACTGTTATTTGTCGTTTAATATCATGTTGTTGCATTTCTTATTTCAGTTTCCGCTATAAATGCAATTTATGTATATTTTAACAGTATCGTAAACCGATATAGAAAAGATCATATTCAATGTTGTCTAATGCTCAACAGTTTTGTTGTTTGATTTGTCCATAACATTACTTAATAATGCGTCATTTAATCGTCCCTATATCCCGTTGTAATCGAATAGGAAAATAAGCATTTGTATATCATTATAGTTTTTTTAGCAATACAGACCTAGTATCATATTGTAAAAGAAATTTGATCATGACAAACGTTTATATCAAAACTTTGGACAAAACCGACTAAGTATTGCCTTCAGGTAAAACAAAACTCATAGTTTGATCTTGGCAAATTCACCAGGGAGAAATCCAACGGTCAGCAAGGACTTTAAACAATCCGAACAACAGCTGCCATCAAATATAAAGCGTTAGTATCTTGTCAACTTATAAGTTAATAAAACCATGTTTCCATCAAACATCAAATGTGTTTACGGGGTTATTTTGTCAATGTGATACTGATATGTTCAAGCGTTAGAAACTAAAGTACTACATATTGTTCAAAATTTAATGTCAATAAAATTGCAATTACATTTTTATATACAAAAATGAGCAAAGAAAGTAACAATGAGCAAAAAAGACAGTGTATCGCGATAATAAGCGATATATCATTGGTAATCAGATATGAAATATACATATATTCTGTAATGAAATTCTATAGTTCTATTAACTATATGAATTGCACTACAAATGTATATACAAACCATGAATATGCAATAAATTGACTGGCTTCTAATATTTGTACCTTTACAGTACCATCCGAGAAGTGGTTTTACAAGCACGATAGGACCAGTCTAACTGCATAGCGGTGAACAATTGCCTTACTCATATTATTTTGTAGTTCATAATTCAAATTCATACATTGGGCAAAAATGCAAATGAATTTAATGAGCAAATTAACAGTCTTGAAATATGTTCATGTGTTTGACGACAGTAAGTACGTACACCGTGCAATATCTCATTAAAATTTATAATTATTTAGGTGTTTGAAGTCCTAACGGCCTGTATAAAACACTTTCCATCTACGCAGATAGTTATTTTATTTTCTAGCGTCAGATTTGACGTTAAGATGTTTCGTAATTAATTACTCTGGCCTTCGGCATATAAACTCTGCATAGTGATATACTAGCCGGTATATCACTCAAAAGTAAAATCTATTGTATTTGATACCGTTTTAAAATTGATTCGAATCCTAACGTTGAACCAGGATAATCTAATAAATCCTGAAAAAAGAAAAATAGATACATGTAAAACGAAAGCACAACCCAACACAAATAGATTAAGGTACAATGCTAGTGAGATTGTGGTACCAAATATCAAACATATTAAAATATGACAAGATGTATCCCACTACACCAGACACCAAGGCAACCAAGTCTCTCTCTCCCTCCCTCTCTATCTCCACCTCTCCCTCTCAACCTCTCTTATTCTGCATTATCACACACACACACACACCACACACACACACACACACACACACCTGATATATAAGATTGTTCGAATAGGTAACCTTTACCTTTGAGTTGTAAATTCTTAACATAGTTATCTGTTTCAGTTATATATGTTTGTAAAATGAATAAAATGCAAGCAAACATAATAATTTGTCTAATTTAAATATTTGTTGTTACTGAAAATGAGTTCATAAATGTAATAATCAGAAAAGAGATTCATATATTAAGCTGTATAGCTTTCTTCTCAATCCTGGATGCTGTTTATAGATGTTGTATTTGTTCATGCTCATCTAAGCACATTTACGAAATAAAACGGTAAACGTTACCAGCGGTCAAAATTTTCAAGTGAGCAGCCCATCTTTTTTGGGGGGTATTTTAACATATTAACCTACAACATTTTCAGCTCGGGAATACACTGGACTGGAATAGTCATGTAAGAATCCAAAAATACACAAATAACCACAAAATAATATGTATAAGAGTAAAAGTGGGTTTTTAACTATCCCCAATTGTAACATGTTTTTCGCGAAAACTAATAATATGTGTTCGATTAAGAGCCAATATCCGGTTGTCGTTCATCCGCAGTGAGTGTGTGAAGTTTGGGTTGATGAAAATTGACATTTTTGTCAATGTATCTTCTTTTGAAATCCTACTGAAGCAAAAGAAGATTTCTATGTTGGGGCCATCTAAAGAAGTTTTCAAACATGACAAAGCGCATGTTTGACTAAAGAGAAACTACACAGAAAGAAGGTCCAGCAAATTATTACACTTTTATATAGATAAACTGTGGATAAAATTTTACGAGGATGGGTAATATCATTTAGATTAATCTGTGCTTGCGTTTGCTTACACCAGGGCCCAACAGTCTATTGCGAATGCACAACCATGTATCGGATATTTTCTAATGTTTTGCTAGTTTTCATAATTTCGGACATAACTTTTAGGTACCCACCTAGGTGAATGAACGTTTTGCGTGAATGATTGTTTGTTGTATGAGCAACACTACCATACTTGCCATCAAACAACTTGTCATGGATAGAGCCGTAAGCGCTGGCACAAATTGGAGATGTCCAAGAATACTCATTAAACAGAGTAATTATCTAATAAACTGAACTCAAACGAATGTGTGATAAGCTAGATTGGCAGTATTAGGTTGTTTAGTTTCATAATCATAATACATGTATTACATTGAACAAAAATTTCGTCGTTATATATTTACTAGAACAAGTCGTAAAAATGGGGATAATATTAGGTTGATGCCTTTTTATAGGAGAAAAAAAGAGATAAAAGTAGAAAAAAGTTAAGTCTAATATTCTCGTGAAATTATTTGTTCACATAGTATGGCGTAAATTGAGCAGTACGGGTATACAGGGCAGAATGCATGATGCTATAAAATCATTGTATGACCGCACATCCTCCTGTATCAGAATAAACGGTTTCCAGACTGATTGGTTTGAAGTTAATACAGGTTTAAGACAAGGTTGTGGTCTATCCCCCATCTTATTTAGCTTTTTTATAAATGATCTAGCAATTAAATTGAAAGCTCTTGGACATGGGGTTGATATTGGTAATGATGAAAAAATATGCATTTTGTTGTATGCTGATGATATTGTTTTGTTGTCAGAAAATGAAAAGGATTTACAATGTATGTTAAATACTCTTCATGAGTGGTCACTTGAAAATAGCATCTTTGTTAACCAAGAAAAAAGTAATATTGTGCACGTTAGACCACGAAATTCTCCCATAACGAAACATGTATTGATTTGTGGACCACATGAGTTGAAAATTGTAGATAAATATGTATACTTAGGTCTACATTTAGACCAATTTTTAGATTTTAATGTCACGGCAAAGTTTGTTGCAAAATCTGCAAACAGGGCACTTGGCCTTCTAACAGCAAAGTTTAAGGTACTCGGCGGTATGCCTGTAGATGTATTTTCACGATTATTTGACTCAATGGTGTGGTCAGTCATAGCATATGGTGCAGCTGTATGGGGCGCACGAACCTTTAGTTGTATTGACAATGTACAGAACAGAGCAATGTGTATGTTTTTAGGGGTGTCAAAATTTGCTCCATCTGCTGCTGTTTTAGGCGAGATGGCATGGCGACCCACACCAGTGAGACAGATGATTGTACTCTCAAATTACTGGTACAGAGTTTGTAATATGCAAATATCAAGAGTGAATCGTAGAATTTTCAACTATTGCTATTTGCAAAGTGGTAATAAATGTAGAAATTGGTGCTTCAGAGTCTGCAAACAATTAAGAGATATTCATTGCGAAGAGTTATGTCAACAAATACTACCAATGTCAAAGAAGAGTATCACTGATAAAGTCTCTGAATCTTGTATGAATTTATTTGTTGACAAGTGGATGAATGATATAAATGCTGAATTTGGCACAAGTAAAAGAGGCAAGAACAAGTTACGTACATATAAACTTTTTAAAACAAATTTTGAGACAGAACAATATTGTAAAAGTATTATGTTATGTTCACATAGATCAGCTTTGGCAAAATTTCGAATAGGTGTTGCTCCAATACGTATTGAATCTGGCAGATACGAAAGACTAGAAATTAATGAAAGGCTATGTCCATCTTGTCAAAATAAAATTGAAAGTAAGAAACATGTTATTATGGAATGTCCGTTATATGATGATCTACGTAATGAGCTATTTAGTAAAGCAAAACATATAAACTCTGATTTTTATCATTACTCTGGTTCCAAACAGTTCATACATATCTTTATCAGTAAAAAGGTTGTTCGATTTACAGCCAAAAACTGCTTTCTTATTCTTAGAAGAAGAAGTGACTTTGTATATAAGTAGGTTAGGTATTTTATTTTGTCTTAGTTTTGTGTGAAGTTGCATGTCTATATGTTATGTATGCATGTAATGGTTGATATTTTATAAATATACATGTTAAATGTATATATAGTCCTATACATGTATGTACTTTTAGCATACAGCATAACATCCTTGTTAATCAGGCCATTTCATATCTGATATGAGTTGATAAGGGTTTTAGTAAAAGTTTAAGTAGAGGCATTTGCCTACATATTCACACTCAGTATTTTAACTGTGAATGGTTTTAAGTACATTTTAACAGACTGGAACGCATTCTCCTAGTACTGAAACATTATTGTGATAAACAATGTATACCAGTTTATATATCTACACAACATATTTCATGGTAGGTCACATTTTAGGCTGAACTTGTCAGTATGAGTTTCTTTCTGTTTCTCATACTTACCTGTTATAACTGGGATAAAACATTACAGCCTGTAGGATTAACAGGGATATTGTTTCTTTTATGTGTACATATGTAAACAATAGAAAAAGTAAGATTATTTTACTGTGATACACATGGTTGTTATATTCGTCAGATACGGGTAAATGAATCAAATTGACTTTTATTGAGACTACAAATGTATTTTAAGTCTCTTATAATTCATATATGAATGTCATTGTGCATGGTATTTTATGTTATGTTATTTATGCAATGTACTTGATGTGCAATGAAGAGACTTTAATAAACTATATATACAGTACTTGAAAGACGGAAGCGCATTCGATTTAATGAAGATGATTTTTAAACCCATGTCATCCGCTACCATTTCAATAATAATAGCACACCGATCAAATGTGTTTGCAGCTTTACAGTTAATGCATTTTATTGTCTTAGGTTCGAGGTGCGTTAACAGGAAAGCAAGAATTGACATCGCACTGGAAATCAACCCGTATACATTTGCATTATTATAGCAGTGAAACAAATGCGTTCCACTCAACGCAAATTAAATGAATGGAACGTTTGAATATTATTGTAAAGGCATAAATATTATCACATGCTTGCAATATCATTTATAAAAGAACTTTTCACAACACTCGCAGATAATTATACTCTCACTAGGATGATTATTGAAAAAATTATTCAGCATGTCAGAGTTGAAATGTATTTGCTGTATATTGTTTGCATATGTTAAGGGCTTGGCAATTCGAACAGTCACTTGAACTTTTTCCATCAGGATCAATATTCATCTCCGCACCCTTTGATATTCTCTCGAAAAAGAAAACAGTACACTATTAGTCTATACACATGTGCATCAGCATGATTTTCAAATCTAGCTGAACTGCGCCGGTTTTCTGTGAAAACAGGTAAGAAATAGAGGGAGCACATATGAGGATAGCATCAAATAGCTAAATAAACAACGCAAATAGCTAAATAAACAACACAAACACATTCTAAATATCAACCTGACTCCCGATGATACACCAATTACTGTTTAATCTTGTGTGCCCAGAATACATAAAGACAAAAAGTGTTACACAATCTGGCAATCCATTTTACAGGCCTAAAACTCAAATTGGATATCATAAAAGTTACTCGTTTAATGAATCAGTTTTTTACCATACGTTAATTCAACAGAGACACATAAAGCGACATATATTCAAATGTAAATGACACCTATTAATTCAGAAGAGTATATAATTGGTTTAATCTTTCATCATATTTTCTTTTTGTCAGCCCGGTTAGCTCAATTGGTTGAGCACGAGACTTGTAATCTCGAGGTAGTGGGTTCGATTCCCGGGGCTGACCAACTAAAATTACTAACAGTCTTTCGGACGAGACTAAATAAACCGAGGTCCCATGTATGGGTGCTATAAAAGAACCAGAGCTGTCTCTGGAATTGGGACGCTTTCTGTATCTTGCACTATCCTCCGAAACCTAAAATAACTAACCGCTTCTGAGGGCGTTGGTCATGTGGGAAACCGGTACCAACGATAAAATCCTAATATACTATCATATATTTTATAAGATGAACAATTAATGTTAACTAACAGATAAAGTTTGTTTTCATATATTGCAATAAACATTTCATTAAAATAACTACATGTATTACCCAACTGAAAAACAGATGTTTCTCCATTGATCATTTGCTAGTAAGGGAATAGCGTTGAGTTTTATTTCCACTAAAGCGTCCTTATTACTGCATCACACCTTATTTATACATGTACATGTATAGTCATCCCAAAGACATGATTAGTTGTTCACTACTGTTGCACATTCGTTAATGTTAAAAGGGTGTTTAATTGTCTAAACATGTTTAGAATTTAATATGAATATACATGTATTCAAGTTTCCTTTACACACGCACGTACTACCTTAAAATGTGTTTAAAGGGGCACTCCCTACATCTAGCGGATTATAATCTCCAAACATAAATAAATGTGTTAAATGAACTTTGAATGATAAATAAATACAATTTCAAAAAACAACATACATCGAAAAATGCCTCATTTTAGCACAAATAATCAACATATAGACCTTATGTAATAAGTCGCTTTCCATCCATTGACTGTTCAACTTTACATAAATCACTGCGTGTTTTATGTAATTGCAACATATTTGTAAAACGCTGATTTTACCGATCATGACTGGAATGTATAGCTTATTGTGTATAGCTTATTGTTTTAGAAATATTCTGTTATTTATGCTTTTGACATTATTAACATCAGTTTTAGGAAGTGATGCTTACAGCACGCGTCTTTTAATGTGTCAAGTGTACCTGTAGCCAGTATGGGCGAAAACTTCATTTGTCTTTAGAGTTTGTTTTAATCTTTCAGATTTGTTGCGACACGGAATCACGATTACTGGTAATGAGCGACACAGCAGGTCATAGACAGCCTTCACTACTGTTTGCCTCCCCCACTGACAGCCTCCACTACTGCTTGTCTCCCCACTGGCAGCCTTCACTACTGCTTGTCTCCCCACTGGCAGCCTTCACCTTTGCTTGTCTCCCCCATTGGCAGCCTTCACTACTGCTTGCCTTCCCCGCTGGCAGCCTTAAAAACTGCTTCCCTCCCCCACTGGCAGCCTTCACTACTGCTTGCCTCCCCACTGGCAGCCTACACTACTGCTTGCCTCCCCTCTGGCAGCCTTAAAAACTGCTTGCCTCCCCCACTGGCAGCCTTCACTACTGCTTGCCTCCCCACTGGCAGCCTTCACTACTGCTTGCCTCCCCGCTGGCAGCCTTAAAAACTGCTTCCCTCCCCCACTGGCAGCCTTCACTACTGCTTGCCTCCCCACTGGCAGCCTTCACTACTGCTTGCCTCCCCACTGGCAGCCTTAAAAACTGCTTCCCTCCCCCACTGGCAGCCTTCACTATTGCTTGCCTCCCCACTGGCAGCCTTAAAAACTGCTTCCCTTCCCCACTGGCAGCCTTCACTACTGCTTGCCTCCCCACTGGCAGCCTTCACATTTGCTTGTCTCCCCCATTGGCAGCCTTCACTACTGCTTGCCTCCCCACTGGCAGCCTTAAAAACTGCTTCCCTCCCCCACTGGCAGCCTTCACTACTGCCTGCCTCCCCACTGACAGCCTTCACTACTGCTTGCATCCCACTGGCAGCCTTTACTACTGCTTGCTTCCCCACTCGAAGCCTTCACTACTGCTTGTCTCCAGCCCTCCCACTGGCAGCCTTAACTATTTCTTGCAATCCCCATTAGCAGCCTTCACTATTGCTTGCAATCCCTATTGACAGCCTTCACTATTGCTTGCGTCTCCGAAGCTTATTTAGTTTTTTTAAAATAGCTGGAACCTCATGATATAAAATGTTGTTTGCATATACATAATAGATATTAATGCATTAATCTCTTCCATTGTGTTAGTGAAAGCATTATTCGCATGTGGCATTTACGGCTTAAGCGCGTGTACTTATTGATTTATTAAGCAAAGTTAGGATTGTTTTGGTACACATACAGATCCTTTCCGCCGGAAAGACATCCTTTGGGTGAAATTAGAGCTAATTGCAAGTGTGGTCCTGGTGACTTTAAGATTAAAAGTCTTCCATGCTCGTTTAAACATCATTCTGAAATACATAGTGTTTTCTGCGAGATATTTACAACATAAACATGTAAATAAAGCTAGGTCCATCATCGGTTGAACTGCTTTTATCTGTGCAGTCTTGCATTATTGTTGGTAAAAGGCGAGAGTCCAAAGTCTGAATAGATCCTGCCACGCTCATAAGTATTCGAGTGCAATTGGCGGTTTACAGAACTTCTTTTATAAGATGTGATAGGGCATATCCTTTACGATTTTTCGGACGAAACGCTGGTTGAAGCAATCAAGGATGTTGATGATAGTGACAAGCGGGTCACCATGCGAGAGATTTAGAGATTTGCGATCAAACTAAGTGTAGTTATGGGAATGAATATGGAACATTACCAGAACACTTTCACATAAAGAAATTTAGCGCTAGGTGGATCCCTCGCTTGAAGACAAAACTTTCCATCTTTAATAAATATACGGCGAAACGCGGGAAAGTTAATATTATTGCAGATGTCTTTTTTTATACAAACTCATACTTTTGCCATTGCTTTAGACGTCTTGGATTTCTAAAATTCCGTAAAAGCTTGAATGAATGATTTTATATACTTTCAAAATGCCTCGTCCTCTTTGTCTTAGAGAGTTCGTTCAGTTTTGAATGATACTGAACGCTATACAGTATTATACGATACCGAACATTTTTGTTCAGTATTATACGAAATTGAACGGTGTTCAGTACTTCACGGTACCGAACATTTGTTTGGTTCAGTATTATACGATACTGACGTAGCTTAGTATTGTACGATACCGAACGTTACTCAGTATTATAAAATACTGAACGTTGACAAGTTGGGCAATCCTAATGACCAGTTGTTTTTTTAAGAAAACATTTTTATGGCATTTATATCTGGTAGTTTGACAGTTTAAATATTTAAATAAACTATGTTCTTAAAAGGAACTTGAAACTATAATACCTATTAGATAGAAAATGAATTTCATTATTCAAATAATTACAATCGAGATGTTTAGGGCAAGAAATTAGCTCTGGTTATGAAAATTATTAGATACGAGTTACTATGTCGTGCGCACGAGTACTATCGTGCGCACGAGTTACTAAGTCGTGCGCACGAGATACTGTCGTGCGCACGAGATACAGTCGTGCGCACGAGATACTTGTCGTGCGCACGAGATAATTAAGTCGTGCGCACGAGTTACTAAGTCAGTCAAATCAGTTCCCTACATTGACTTAATTATTTCGTGCGCACGACATAGTATCTCGTGCGCACGACTTAATTATCTCGTGCGCACGACTTTTAATTAACTCGTGCGTACGACATAGTATCTCGTGCGCACGACCTAGTAACTCGTGCGCACGACATAGTATCTCGTGCGCACGACTTAATTATCTCTTGCGCACGACTTAATTATCTCGGGCAGACGGTTTTCTCGTGCGTACGACTAGTTCTCGTGCGCACGACCTAGTAACTCGTGCGTACGACATAGTATCTCGTGCGCACGACCTAGTAGCTCGTGCGCACGACATAGTAACTCGTGCGCACGACTTAATTATCTCGTGCGCACGACATAGTATCTCGTGCGCACGACATAGTATGTCGTGCGCACTTGTGTCGTGCGCACGAGATAAATAAAAACATACACATGTCACCTCTGTGCCACCGTAGGTTTGTGATTACATAACTATGGACGATTATGTTTTCATTCTTCAAAGTTGTTTAAACATGGACATTGTAGCATCTAAGATGAGTATGGCAAGCCATTTACGCAAATTTACCATATAGAGATAGTTGTTTCTTTACAGATTGAATTAACTGCCAATATTTCGGATTATAAATTGATCCAAGAACTGACGCACGCACAAACGCGACAGAAAAAAAACAACAAATCACAGGTTTTGTGTTTAGAGGAACAATATCACACGTGGCAAAACAGGACTAAGACGCCCTAATTATTTAAATAATCACACTCAATCACATTTACAAGATTCGCGCAGGGTTTCATGATGTAGGTGTGATTAATCTATTTGTCGAGTTGGTGATAGTAAAATTGTCTCCATCCTTTTAAATTTTAGGCTCATCCATAAAAATTGCTCTTTGCGAGCAACTGTTCGAAATTAGACGCAAGTAATTACGCATGAGTAATACATGTTATCTTATTTTCAGTTTTAACATGCCCTTCCATGGCTGACTTGTTTCAGGGCAAATGCTCCGTTTTCTACATCCAGCTTTGGTGACCGTTGTTTGTAGAAGGGTTGGTATGTAATAAAAACTACCTTGATATAAAAATTCACATGAAAGTCGGATAAGTGTTCAAATGAGAAGTTGTCAGATAAAGAGTTTGTTCTTTAAATGTGCGGCCATTTTATGTAACAATAAAAACCCGTTTGTACTTTTTTCTGTTATTACCCTAGCCTTCATTTTGTGCAGTGAAGCAGGATAAATTGGTTAAAAGGGGTTGTCCAATGAACATTTCTGAAGTTTAGTGACAATAGCTCATCGGTTTAAGAGTAAATATTTTTAAAGCTACACTCTGTTAAGTTCTGTTTTCATTTGTATAGCAGAGCACAACCATTTGAATATTTTTGACCAATTGTCGACAAAACGCTGTTTGAAAGGCCAAAACGTTATGTTTAAACGTCTATACATGTATTTTGAACATTTTGTGCTGTGGGGCGAAAGACTCTGAGCAATCATAAAAGAAAGTTGTTTTTTGTTCTTGTGAGTTTCGGTTGAAATGGCCATGATATGTAGAAACCAGTTCGAGTACAGATAGTACGGAATCATTGTAGATTTTGTATGAGTTTGATCAAAAGCAAATTTCTCTAAGTCAGGCTAAAGTTACAAAGGTTTCTAACAACATGAATGTTTTGCTTTATTAATGAAGTCCGTTGATATTTGTATCAAACAAACAAATATCAAATACCAATTGACAGCGTCAAAACGCAGTCTCTGGCGTGTTGTGAATAAATGATACATGTAACATAATTTGAGCAAACAAAACTGAAGTTATGGTGACCGGATTCAAAAAAAACCTTTTGATGTTTCTTTATACATTATATTAGGGAAATCGATACAAATAAAGATTTTTGTACCAAAATAGGAAAATAAAGTCAATTCATGTCCATCAATAACAACATTATTATGTGTAAAAGATGAATTGCCTTTCTGCAGTTTTCGTAAGGACGATATTATCATCAAAATAATCAGCTAAAGCAATTATTGTAGTTTCTATAGATTGTACATGTATATACAGGGAAAATGTCTCATCGAACAGAGGTTACCATTTTCCAACAAACTAATTTTATTAGAAACAAGTTTGTACATACTTATATATTATTAGTGTCAAATGAAATTTATTTCTTACGATTATTTTCAAACAAAAAAGTTAAAGTTTTTATCAATACGAAAAAGGGCATCACTGTCGATCCCCCGTGGGGCCTCGTTTCTGGGCATATCTAAATCGCACCGTCCGTCTGTCCGTATGGTCCGTCCTTACATTTTTTCGTGTCCGGGCTGTAACTTTGTCATTTCGTTTTATTCTGAATCGAATGTTAGAAAGTGAAAACGGTACAGTATATGAACCCAACATATGTATGTTCAACGTTACTGGACTGGCATCTTAAGAAAAGCGATCAAAATTGTTTGCATACTTATACAACAAACACAGAGTACAACCAGAATTCATTGTGTTTAGGGGTATTTCGATACATGGAAATAACAATGGGATGGGGACACTTACTTAAGTGGCGAAAAATAAAATAGTAATTATAGTAAATAAGTAGGCATTTCCATTAATAGAAATCTCAAATACAAAAAGCTGGAGTATAAAGAAATAATAGAAGTCGATTGCAAGTTATAAAGTTAGAGACTTGCAATAATATATATGCTCTATTAAATGTTTATGGACCAAACAGTGACGATGTAGCCTTTTTTAACACGCTAGATGAAACTTTTATAGGTCATCGTAGTGAAAGGCTTATCGTTGAAGCAGAATTTAATGTCGTTCTTGATTACAAATTAGACAAACTAACGGCTAAAGCAGATACATATATAAAATGTTCAAAGAAACTTAATGACATTATAATTATAAACTCATCATATGACACTTGGCATGTCCATAACCAAAATATCAAGAATGTACACGACACTTGAAAACCAACGATATCTTGTAGGTTGGACTACTTTCTTGTTTCGGAAAATTTATTTTAACAGTCTTGCGAAATATATGAACAAGTTATCGCTCCGACCACCCGGCCAACTGAAAAAATGCCAGGGTATTTCAAACTCAATAGCAGCCTTATATTACAAAAAGGATATCAACAACAACTGAATAAAATCAAAGCGCTGTGAGCGCTGAAGGCCTAGGGGTTATAGTTTAACTCCCCTAAAAACAACTTTTGACCTTCGTGATTTACGCTGAACCTTACCTAAAGCGCGGGTCGAAATGTGCATAGGGCGAAATTTAGTTTATGGCACAGAATGAATGATTCACAAATATATGGGTGGCAGGGAAGTTTGTTTTATTATAAAACGTACGTTAAATGAAAAATACTCACATGGTCAACAATATCAATTGTTTGAGAGAACAATAAAAATAATTCAGTCTGCGCTTTGTTCAATTTCAAGCGATATCTGATGACGTGGATCGAAAATTATTGTGTACCAAGGACAAGACCTTGAAACAGAAATAAACATAGCAATACCAACAAAGGGGAGCGGTGGTGTAGAGGTCAAGGTGTCGGCCGCTCATCCCGCAGGTTGCGGGTTCGAGCCCCACTGGGGTCACGACCTACTTCCTCATTAGACACCAGTACTGGTTTTTCCAGGAAGCGGAAACGAGAGTGACTCGATAAGCTACAAGCTTTTTTCACAATCGACCTAGAATAAATTAGTATAAACTAATAGACCTGACCAGCGCAATCGCACACGTAAATGTAAACGTACAACGTACAACTGCCTTATTTAGGGGGTGATCTCAAACGATTCTAGTATCATAGGAAACCTTGGTTACGTTCATTATTTAAAATTCTTCATCATTATATAATACCATTCACTATTATTCTAATTATAATAATTACTATCGTGTACTGTAGAACTAATACAAGATTGAACATATACACAATCATCTTAATCATCATGAAGAGATTCATCATTGCATTTAAATTAATCAATAATCAGGATCAATAAAATCGTCGTTTTCATTGTCATTGTCCCATTAACATCAGTTGTACCATTATTAAAATAAAACAAATAATGTCCCCAACACATGTTTTCAATGGTACCGGGAGAAAATCTAGAATTAAAAAAACAATATTCAAGTGACATTGACAAAAAAACAACAGTGATTTGACCAAAAAATATGAGAATTTAAGAATACATTGACACTGACACCCCGCCCCCTCAAAGAAAATGTTTGATTAATATTAACAAAAACATATTTAAAATAACAGTGACCTAGATCCCCCACCCAGAAAATATTCTTTTCTTTTATTTTTTTAGAACAATTTTAGAATTAAAAAAAAATCATTTTAGTAATAATGACCTTGACCCCCATGAAAATATATTTTAGAACAATTGTAGAATTAAAAAACAATCTTTTTTCAATAACAGTGACCTTGACCTAGACCCTAGTTACCTAAACGCAATCCGAATCTCCACATAAGCTACATACACACTGATTTTCATTGTAATTCGTCACTCATAATATAGCTCGAGTTATTGATCGGAATCTGTTTTACTATTTCAGTAACAGTGACATTGAATTTGATTTTAGTGACCCAAAATGCAATTCCAAGCTTCCTCTCCACACATTCTACCTACACACCAAGTTTGATCAATTGGTCTCTCCTACCTCAAGTTATTGAGCGGAAATCATTTTTCTATTTTAAGTAACAATGACCTTGACCTTGAGCATACAGCTCTTAATGCAATCGCAAACGTCCTCTCTACGCAAGCTACATACGCACCAAGATTCATTGCAATTCATCACTCTTAACAGAAGTTATTGAGCGGAAACCAAATGTTTGACGACTACCCGCCCGCCCGACATACGACAACGCCATTGTAATTACCAGGGTCTAAAGAAAAATCTGGTTAATGATAATAATCGTTATCATTGTCATCATCGGCGTCGTCAGCTATATCATCATTGTCATACTACCAGCATTCATTACCATAACGATCATACCACCATCATCCTCAACAGTACCAGATTAACCTAATGACAAAATTTGGAGATCAAGAAGTTCCACTTATTGATGAATGTGTTTCGCTTGTGGACAGAATACACCCTAACCGACATTGGCTAATGACTCCATATACGGACTGTCAAATAAATCAGACATCCCTTAGAAAAACGAATGATGTGCAAAAAAAATCAATAAACGCAATAATAACTGCAAAGTAATAATAGTTAAACATGCAAATTCACGGTCAATAGACACCCGCGTGATAAATTAACATTAATTGTCTACATTTGCATTGGTATGATTGTCCATCGTAACAACTAAATTTGACATAATATTGTATTGTTGTTCTTACTTGAGATGGTCCCTCAATACATTGTTCAAATACAGAGTACGTTTACATGTACATGTACGTTTACAGTTACACTGGTCAGGTCTAATACCAACAATGAAATATAAATACAGTACTGTACAATGTGCATAACAGGGAAAACCAAAAATGATTCTTGTTTACCTTGTAGTTGTAATCGGTGAAACCGTTCACTGGGCCTTGACATGCAGCGTCCTCGATAAATGGCGGGTGATTTTGATCACGTGAGTTCCTTCTCGGGAATGTACGTAAATTATTTCTTTTTTTAAAGAAATTTATTTTTAGGTAAATATATATCTAATCGTTCGTAAATAAGAAAGTTGTCAATGAAATAACATCAGAAATTTGAAAATCAAACTATCGTGCTCCGTACGTTTCCGTAAATTTCCGTACTTTTCCGTGATATGCATACGATTATCTTCCGTAATCAGCTAACAGCGCAGTAATTTCTAAAACAGAAAAAATTGTGTAATGCAGCCCGTATGCTATAAACCTTTCTGCAATCGTTTGAAGTTGTATGTACTGTTTTTATTTGTAATATGTTCTTATCGTATGCGACATTCAAACAAAAGATTGATCTGGTCTGTCTTGCACTACTTTCCCAAAGCGCATGTTTACAGTTGTTATTCGCACATAGCACAGTTAAATTAGCAGTGTTTGAAATGTGGTATGCTAACTTAGGCCTAGGGGACTTTCAGTCCCCAGGCCAAAAACTAAAGCTTATCCTAATACACCATGAATTGATGGAAGTTGCAAAGAAAAACACAACATATTTTGCAAATCTTGAAAAGAAAAAAGCCGCAGAAAAAGTAATAAAAAAGCTAAAAGTAAATAAACAAAATGAAATTCATCAGAAAGATATTTTCAAATAATTTCAACAGTTCTTTGAATAAAAAATCTAAAACAAGTTTGAAGACCTTTATATTGAAGATGAATGTTGGTTAACGTTAAAAGAAATATGAAAAGTCCGGAATAAAATGAAATCTTTGTTACAGTAGAGTTTTATAAAATGGAATAGCATTAAAATTTATCACTTTCACTTTTTTAACTGCTCTGTTCAAACAGGAAAGTTACCTGAGATGCATTTGACAAAGAACAATTTCACTTTAACCAATGAAAGACAAGATACTTACTGGCATCAACAACTGGATATCAATTTCTTTAATAAATATCAATCATAACATAGCATCTAAATCAGTTGCAAACAGAATTTGATAAGAGATATTCTTAACACACATTTTCGGAAAATAGGGGATATGTAAGAGTTTTAACATAATGATATTATAG